>AFIR01000908.1:0-68560 GCA_000223685.2 Zymoseptoria pseudotritici STIR04_4.3.1
ATTATCATTACTGGGTACTTCACTGCCCCCGGTGCCGTGACTTCGAAGTAATCAAACCCCTCGGAGTCGAGCAACGCTGTCAGATTTTAGTAAAGATCACCCCGTCCGCGTGCCCATCCTCATCTTCCACGCAATGTCGGGAGAGGCACATGTTGGCACCAATTCATGCTTGTAGAACGGGAGCCAAAGCCCTGTCGGTACGTGGAGCATTGCTCAAGAAAGACATCAAGGAGAATCGTCCGCCTCGCACTCGTGCACAACGCTGCATCGGCTATTGGGTTTCGGCATGATCCAAGGATCAGGGATGGCATACCCGGCTCGACTTCCGCTCTCGTGATGTCCAGAACAGTGAGCACCTCAACACGAATGGAACTCTCGCGAGAGTTCGACGAGGAAGGGGGTGAAGATCACCTTTTCCGTGATCAGGTCATGCCTGCATCATCGTCCGGGAGCTGGTGAATGTCAACGCGCGCTTCGTCGTCCGACCGCAACTGCCGAATGTCACAAGATCCAGGATGGTAATCTGTGCTCGAACCCTCCCTCGCCGATTGTCAGGAAGCGGGTTCAGAGCACTACATCTCGTAGACTCTGAGTCGAATCTCTCGTCGCCATCCCAGCTGGAAGAAGCGGAATGGAGACACTGCCACAGCGTCGTTCCGGGACGACAGATGTGGGATACCACTTCCCCATTTCTCGTCTGACCACGTCTTCTGGCGAGTGTCAGCAGAATCCAAGTGCAGCCACAAACTCCCCCATGGCTGCTTCAGCTGGTTTCGGCGTGATTCGGCGGATGGCAATTGCTGCACAAATCCCGAATTCTCACCTGATTCTCGAGTAGATTCCAGCAGGAATGCGGAATGAGAACGAACGCTCTCATCACGCCAAGTCCGCGCGGAGGACGTTGGAAGTTCGAAGAGTGGATGCTCCGATTGGTGGCAAGAGCTATGATCACCGCCTCTCATCAGAGCCAATGCCTTGGCGAATCCCGCTTCAACAGAAGACAGCCGTCCACTACTCCACTTGATCCATCTTATTACCACCCGAAAGCTCTCTCCACGAATCTAACCGCAACACCTCCTTGCCCATCCCTCGCCAACCTCCCGACTTCCCTTCTCACCTCATCCGCCATGGCCGGCGGCCCACAGCATACTACAGTCACCTCAGCACCTTCGACTCCGTCTCCATCCTTGACTTCCCTCTCCAGAATTCCTTTCAAATCCAATCTCTGTCCCACTTCGATGTGGACTTCACCACCCTTTCCAGCGCCAAAGTCGTCGCCAAACACACCACGCACGGCGTCCACGAGGGCTTGGCTCCGGACACCCCAGTAGAGCTTTCTTCGCTGGTGCGGGCCGGCGCGATGCCCGAGAGAGGGTAGCAGGGAGGTTATGCCCACTCCGCCGGCGATGTCTACGACGCTCGAGGAGTGAGAGAGATCGATGTCACTGCCGGAGAAGATGTTGGCGGTTCCGTAGGTGGACTCGACGAGGACGGGAAGGGTGCGGCGGCGCCGGAGAAGGGATGTCAGGCCAGTTGGAGAGGTGCGGATGAAAAAGGTTAGGCTGGGAGTCTGTGCTGAGCGGACTTGTGATGCATCGGAATGCGGTATGGAGAGGTTGGCTTTCTCGTCCTCCGAGCGGATGGCCGTGGCAGTGCTTTCGATGATCTTGGCGTCGACGGGCGGAGCGCTCGTTGAAGAGGCGGAGGAAGCAGCATAATCATGGGAATGGACTGCACCTGGCAGAGCAGAGAAAGGATGGTTCTCCCACACCCTCCACGTCAGAGTGGGAAAGTACAGGTATGCTGTGCCTTCTGTCGCAGCAACACCCGGGACGTCGAGCTGAATGTAGTCCTCGTCGATGATTGAAACTCGAGCGGTACGAATCCCATTGCGCGCAAGTCTGGCCGCTCGAAGTAAACGATCGAAACCCCAGACGGCGAAGGCGATGTATATCCACGTTTCATATCCCCAGTGATGCTGATAGTTGCAGAGAATGTGGTAGAGGCAGCCAATAAGGGTGAAGAATGCGAGTACGACGTGCCAGGCGATGAAGTAGTTGTACATCTTTTGTCGGATGGTAAGCATAGATGCGGGAATGAGCACGACGGCTCCGAGCGTCGCGACAACACCCCAGATCTGGGAGAAGCCAGTCAGCAATGATCTCGTCGATATCTAAGGCAAGTCCCAACTCACCCAGTATGGAAGCTTAGCTTCAGCATTGTGGGCCGCCACGCCCTTGGCGAGATAGATCTGGAGATACATGGCCGAGTGGATGCAAGCCTCGAGGGTTGCGATCACAGCGATCCATCGATGAACCAAGAGATAGGTTGAATGCGACCAATCCGTTACCCACAGAAGAATGTTGTTTCGGCCAGCAAAGAGCAGAAGTAGCGGAAGGTTTGCGAAGCTGATGATACCGGTGCGGTTGGCAATCTCATGCGCAATCTGAGGAGTGGGCGCCCCATCGTACCACGCCATCGGATTCCGAACCTCATATCCGACCGAGCATGCGATGATGTTGATGAACCACAGGTAGGCGATGAAGATTGCTTGACCACGCGTGGGCATGACAAAGGTGTTGAACCACGGCATTCGATGGGAAAATCCGAATGCTGGAGGATCGATGAATTTGGCGTAGAATCCACTGAGGAATGCTCGAGGCAGCGGCAATAGACGCAGCAGCGATGCCACAATTGGAATGCAAGCACCGGAGATGAGGAGAATCAGACTGGTTTCGGTCAGAGAAGGTACGACGCATAGCATTATGAATACACTTACCCCCACGTCACATGGTTGATCTCATTCACCTCAAAGATGTAGTCCGCGTTGAAGTTTGCAAGCCACGCATGTTCGTCGACCAGACCAGTTTGATTGAGGAAGCCGCCCTTGGCGATTGTCGAATTCGGCGGCGTCGTGACGTGCGCCAGAGTCGCACTGTATGCTTGCTTTGGCTGCGGCAGGTTGGCACCTCGTCCGGTCAACCGTGTCGCCCACCACTTCTCCAGCCTCCAGATCGGTACGTCGCTGCAGTGCGTAGAGATGCAGTACGCCATGCTTTGAAGGAATGCGTCGTCCGTGGCGTAGCACTCCGGCGTGGTCACCATACCGTTCATGGATCCCATGGACATTCGCTTCGAGTGATGTGGCGATGCGTCGGTCGAACACTCCAGCATATACCCGACGAAGGCATCTCGGCATGCGAATGCGCACGGAGGCTTGTACATCGTGATGCCATAGCCGATGAATCCGGAGCCCGCCCAGTTTCCCACTTGGGCCTCAGCGCGGAGGACGAAGGTGCACCAGAGCACGAGTAAAGAAGCAAGCAGTCGATTGTGAAATGCCATGATGAGGAAGCGCCGGATGGATGTCAAGCTGCGACCGGGACAAGTGCGATATCCAGCTGATCCGCTTCAATTCTTTTGCGAGGATGAGCGCTTCGCAACGTGGACACGCGGGCGAAGAGTTGTATTCGACGCAGAGGGGTTGCATTGTGAGCTCGTTTTGTCGTGATTGCAGGGGGTTGGAGAAACTTGCTCACGGCTTGAGCAAGTATATTGTAGAACCGCGCCTGGTAACGTGGGGACTGCGTCGGAGTGCCGTCCATTCTTGCAACGCAGGGTCATACTCAGTCTTCCGTCGTGAACGGAGTACAGTCGTACTCCTTCAGATCGTATGCACGTAAGGTGGAGCTTGTCAAGGAGGACGTTGGAGTACTTCCCGTACTAGGCTGCATGCACTAGGCAGGTGGACCTACCAGGGTTGTTGGTCTGCGTGGAGACCTCGAGGACGCATCTTTAACTTTTGATTCTGGAGGGACAGCCCGGAACATCGCAGTAAGCAGCGCTGATTTCCTCATCACACATAGCATGCGAACGCCTCGGAGTGGTCGCCTTTCGCATCCAGCCCGAGGTTAATCGCCTGAACACCAGGGCAAACCCCATTTGACTCCCAGGCACGTCCTTGATACCTGCCACCGAAGCGAGGCGACCACACCAAGACGATTGACAGCTACACTCAGGGTATGGCCAAAGTGGAAAGTACTGTTCGCTGTCTGCGACGCTCCCGGCTCTATCTGACTTGAACAAAACACCGACACCTGCACGAAGAAGGAGGCGACATGGTCATCGCAACCAAGCGTCGGTTGTCGTGCGCGCGAGGAGGGCTTCACCTCCCGCGTCGCCACTTGTTCGCATCTCATCAGACCCTCGTCTCTTCTTCAGCATTTCATGCGCCGAGCTGCTCGAGACGCCTATCGGATGACCGGCCTAGCAACGCAGCATTTCTACATTCTCCATCATCAACATGCGTACCGCTTCTGATTCCGCGCTCTGGCTCGGGGTCTCTGCTGCCGACAGCGACTTCTTGAAACAACACGGCGATTTCTATCCACGCGTTGACAATATCTTGACTGGTGGTGGTCCAGAGATGCATTTCAAAAGACGGCTTCTTCGAAGATGGCACTGCAGGAGCACACGTCTCTGCTGCAAGCTGAGCAGGCGACCATAGCGAGCACTTTCCGAGCAAATGATTGACACGCCCAATCGCAGCAAGCAGGAGCCCTCCAGTTGCGAATAAGGCGAACCCAGGTCGGCATGCCCGGCTACAAGTCGCATTCTTCCAGCCAGCGTCGGATCGTGACCCGGTGGCTTGCTCGTGTACATCGCACGCGTACTCTCGATCCACGGTCGTGACCGCGCGTATGTTGGCCCCGACTGCTCGATCTGTCCGGGCGAATGGCCATCGCGATGTGGGCCTGTCTCCGAGATCAGAATCTGCAAGAGCAAGACCGTGTCCGGAAGGGCCAACCTCGATCATGCGTCTGTTTCATGGGATGACAGATCCGGCAATCCCATTTTTCAATCGATGTCCTCCTCTCCAATCCTCGCAACGGCATCAACTCCACCCATCAGCTCCCCAAATACACTCACAAATGCATCCCCGACTTCCTCGACGCCCAAGTCTTCTCCTCCTGCTCTTTCAATGGCCAAACTCGTCGCTCCTTTGCCCTCCAGCCCACACCCAACGATTCTCTCAAACCATCCCATCTCTGTTGACACATTCAGTCCCACACCATGACTGGTCACATTCCTTCTCAAATGCACGCCGACAGCACAAATCTTACTTTCCTCGTCCATGGTCCATACGCCTGGGTGTTCCGTCGTCTTTGTTTGCACGCCGAACTCTTCGCACAACCTCATCACACTCTTCTCCAAAAGTCGTACGTAGCACCGTGGTGTAATTCCGTGTCGCTTAAGATCGATGATCGGATATGCGACGAGTTGCCCGGGACCG
The DNA here is from genome assembly GCA_000223685.2 of Zymoseptoria pseudotritici STIR04_4.3.1. Lineage (NCBI taxonomy): Eukaryota > Fungi > Ascomycota > Dothideomycetes > Mycosphaerellales > Mycosphaerellaceae > Zymoseptoria > Zymoseptoria pseudotritici. The sequence goes on from AFIR01000908.1 coordinate 5,294, forward strand.
TGAAATGTCGTCTGTCCACCTCGTAGCGCTTCCACAAACTCCGCGCGACCCCACGGCGTAGTCTCCGTCAAGTGTGCTTTTTGCTCCGCCGACACAGATCCTACTTCTCGTCGTCCGCAGGTGTAGACCGGGTGAAATTGGGCGGTGATGATGGTAGGTTCGGGAATCGGTGGGTTTCGAGAGGCTTTGTGGGCGAGCTGAGCTGCGACGAGGCGGGATTGCAGGGCGGCGGCGTGAGCGTAGGAGGTCAGTGAGGGGAGGTGGAGGTGTCGGAGGATGGTCATCGTAAGGAAATTGGGGGGGAGGGCTGGCAGGGTGGATTCGTGGTGGTCGAGAGATGTAGTTCTAGTAGAGCGGACGTCTCTCCGGCGGCGTGTCGATCTGTTGACTTGTTGACTCGTGGCGGCGGCGATGGCTCTTGCTCAGTCGCGCTCTACGAGCTCACCACAACGACAGCTTCCAAGTTGTTTCCGCATATCGCCATGACATGACATCTCAGGTCGCCAGCGTTTCTTGTCGTTGAAGCCGAATGCCTTTGACCAAGCAGCGAGAGGATTGGAAGACGTTCGATATGTGAAAGAGGGCAAGTCGGAAACTGCCGAAAGTCGCAAAGCTCCAAACTTCAAAAACCGCAATCCGTGAATCCAACTTCACCACTCCTCCGACATGTCCATCCGCCACCATCGTCGCATCACCTATGCTCGAAATCGCAGCGGGCGGCGAGACTGGACCCCATAGACGCTCAAGGTACCACGGATCGCGATAGTGGTCCTGTGTACGCGGATCCGTCGAGTCTCGGAAATGACGAGATGCGAAACCGCAAAATCGCAAAATCGCAAACTTGCGAATACGCGAAATCGCCGACTGATCATTTTGGACAACTTTGCTCCAGGTCATATCAACATCAGCACGACAACGCGAAAATTCCGACCCACCTCGGCGCTAAATTACAGAAGGCAAGTATGCTCGGATCTTTCATCCTCTCTTGCTACTACCATCATCACCGCCCATTGATCGCATCTCCCGTCGCGTTACCGATCCCTCGACCACCAACATAGCGATCCGTTTTTCCAATGGACGATGCTACCTCAGTCAGCTCGCCGGGTGCGCAGTACGCTCCCAACGCTCATCGTCAGCCTGCTCCCCCATCCCTTCCTGGCGACCTCGACAGCTTTCGCAAACCCACCACCACCGACGAGTCCGAGCCGCAGTTCATCTCCAATCGCTTGTGGGCGGAAGCGCTCGCGAAAGCTCAGTCTGCGGACACGGCGACTCGAAGAAGCGGGCGACAAACCTTGAATCGGTACAGCCACGCCGGTCGGGTGCAAGAGACGGACGACGGCATGCCGGCCATCACTCCGTGCAAGTGGTGTGCTCGAAGCAAGAGTACACACGCCTGTCGAGTATACAAGGACGACAGGTACTCCAGCGCGCTCTCTTGTGGATACTGCTTCAGCCGCGGGAAGGGCAGCTGTCGTGCTGGAGAGCCCATAGAGCCGTCCGATGAGGTCGAACCGGGATTGAATGGTGCTTCCGAGGATCTGAGGAAGCAGAATGATGAACTGAAGAAGCAGATGGATGAGATGAAGGATCGTATGACCGACATGAGGGACAGGATGAGTGGTATGGAAGAGCGCATGCAAGATATGAAGAACAGTTACGAGGATCGATTCGCAGTGCTCGAAGATCATACTCAGGCGCTTCAGCGGGCTGCTCAGCACTTCGATGCCAGTCTCAGCAGCTCGTACGTTCCACTCTACCGACTTCCCGCCTCATCCACGACCAATTCGGCAACATCTTCTCGCCTCTCCTCCGTGCCTTCATGCATGTCCACGGAAATTGCTGTACATCGTCCCGACACGGACACCTTGGAGCTCGTGAAACGCGAGCCGTCGACTGTGGCGCATGATCGAGCGTCGGCGGAGAGATTACTGGACTACATTTCGGTGAACGCATCTGCCTCTCCTGTACGACACTGGGCATGGGAAACGGACAGTAACAATTCGTAAAGATGTCGACCAAAATGTTCCGCAGAGTTCCAAGCCGCTCAGTGTATTGGATTTCGCGGTTTGAATCTCGATTGTCATCATGGCTCACGAGCTAGGAACGACATGTCTTCGATTGGCAGTATCGGGCCAGGGCGCTGCGGGTGCAGCATGAGATTCATGCGAGGTCCAGCTGCGAAAGTCGTCAACTGTTCTGCGGACTGAAGAAAGTGCGCATCTCTCGAAAGGCGGATACTGGGTTCCAATTCATGGCAGTCGCGGACTGACATATGGTGCGGTGTGAGGACAACACGCTCTACTCCTTCACACGCTGCTGAATCTGAGGGAATCTCCGTCTGCGCGCCACCCGTGCCACGGAGTCCAGGCTCAACGAAGAATCGACCAGTAAATCCCAAGGACATTTTTCCGAGCATCTTGGTCGGTGACACTCACTGCTCCTAGAAACCCGGCGCACACGCCAAGATCTTCACCACGGTCGAACATCAAAAACCGCCGAATGCTTGGATCCTGCCACGGTCCGGACTTTGTTGCCAATCTCGACATCCGGAGTCGAGGGTTCACCGCCATTGCAGCACGTTCCCTTGCAACACGAAGCACTCGTCAGGCCTTGGTCTATTCATCGCGCCGTCAGCTATCACGTCCATTCGCGCGGTTGATCGCGTGGAACACCCACCGTGTAGGCACCCAGAGTAGCCGTTGCCCGGTGTGTACCTGCAGGGTTTCCGGCCAGAACTCATCCGCCCGCGAGTCGAGGCCCTTGAGTGGCCCCACCAGGGAAGCCTTGTGTGCATCTTCGAGGGCCGGAGTTGCGAGCCTGCAAACCTACGAAAACGCCTGGTCCCTGCCGTCTCGAGGCACAGACTTGCTTCTCCGCGGGGCGAGAACGTGTCGACATGGTCTCTCCTTGCCCGCAATCTCCGCTGAGCTGTGAATCACTCAAGGGTTCGTCGACTCATCATCATGTCATGGGTGACCATGCCACGAGAGACTCCTTGTGGGTCTGTGCGTAGAGCCCGCACTGCTTGCGTCCTGTGCTCCAAAATGTCCTTGAATCTCGTCAAGGTCGGACGGCGGGATACGAGCTTATGTGCAGCCCGGAAAAGTCCCGATCGTGCGATGAGGTCAAGGGCCAGGCGGCCGCTGCCACCTTCACCGCTTATTTTCAAAGTGATGGGACGAGTGCATTGTGCCTGGAATGGCTGCAGGCAGATCTTGGGACCTGTTGAAGTTGGTCACGGACTCTTCCGCCAGTGAGGATCGGCTCCCGACTCTGGTCCTGCGCATCATTCGACTGGTCATTGACAGGTTCCGGACGCCGCTTCCGTCGTCGAAACCCCGAGGCCGATGGCTGATCCAACGTTCGAGACTCTTGGGGAGACCCGGAAACCTCCCTTGTCAAGCGCTCATTGGCACTGGTCGCTTCTCAAATGACGGGGCAGCGGGCGAACTTCGAAGCTCAGACTCCAGACTTCATTGCCAAGGACCTGACGAGGGGATGAAACCAGCGCAATCATCGAACCACGTTCCGGCAATACCACAGCCGAGGAACGCTGACCCGTGGTAGCACATCGAAGACCATGCGTGGCATCCAATGCCTGGCGGTGACAAGGTCAATCGTCCAGAGGAAGCGCGTGGTCAGGGTCGCCCGAAATTGCGCTTACGCTGATTGCTGGTCTGGAACAAATTGGTACTTGCAACTGTAGCAACACCGCCTGCTCGTTGCCTCAACTGAGTGATAAGAAGAGTGACGGTGGTCTTCGTGCTTGTGAACAATGCTTCTAGCTTGTATCAATCGCGAAAACTAGCTTCCGGTTCCAATTTGGCGTGGCTATTTGTATCCAGGGGCAGCTCGGCAACCCGCCATTCACATCATCACCAAGCCCCAGAGGCATTTCCTGGACAGTCGATCGAGCCGAAACCTTCCTGGTACGGAGCCTTTCTCCGAGTTTGGTCTAGGATTTTGCCCTTGTCGACACAGCCCGCTCGCAATCGTACGATGCAGCGGAAAAAGTCCGAATATCCGAGAAGACAAACTTCATCCTACATATCATCGAATCATGCCCTGGAAACATTGAAATTGGCATGCGACGGGACGCTTGGACAGCGAAGAGCAATGTCACCATGCCTCTGGAGCTCAGCCAAACCCATGCCTTGCTTGCCATGAGAAGGATTCACTACCCTGGTTCTCCTGCTCAAACTGCACAGTGCAAACCAGCCTGGCGAAAATTTTGTGGAAGAATTTGGCGCGAAAAGCTGCCGAATCATGCGTCGGAACCCATACTGCGATGCCTTCAAGGCTCTATAGCGATGTGATGTCCTATCATCGGCTGAATCCCACCGGACAAAGCGCACCCAGGGCGTGTGTTCGAAGCACGAGCACGGAGGTGCAAGGACAAGCACGTGGCAAGGCTTCATCCCGAGATTATGCTTACGCTGACCCTCGCAACAATGCACACATCACCTCACCTCACGCCACGCTGGAAAGTCTTGCGGCGATTATCCATGGTCTGTTGACATCTATTTGTGGATGAGATTGTCTCCTGCGGATGTTACAGGGCAGCATTTAAGTCAGGCTCTGCCTCGTCTGCTTCCACTTCTTCACATCGTCATCAACACTTTCAAGTCACTCGTTTACACACTCTTTCACCATGAAATTCACGCTCATTGCATCTGCGTTCCTCGCCGGCACGGCCTTCGCCGCCTTCAATGCCCAAAAGCTCGAGATGGAGAGCGTCCCAGGTAGCGCGAAGATGCTCATGACTCGGGACAGTCTTCAAGGTGTTTTCGACGTGAGTGGAAGCCGCGCGTGAAGGATCAGAACGATCAAGGTTGACGATACCTTCCAGTGCAAAGACAACGACGGCTGCACGGGTCTCTGCGACAAAGTCTACGTGACCAACGAAAAGCTGGGCATCCACAAGCATTGCACGGGTCAAGGCACCGAGAACTACTGCAACGAGTCAGACAAGAAGTGCTATTGCATTGTATGATTTCCACGTCGAGGGTTCAGCGAATGCATCTGACCCGTCTCTTCCAGGTCCCAAACCCCGCCCCTGTCTGCAACTGTGCCTTTGAAGGCATCCTGATCAACGGAAAGCCATTGCCACCGCTCGACGATGCCTGCCACAGGGTAAGAGAGCACTCTTCTTTGATGTGGTTGAGATGCGTGCTGACAGGCTTCTCCTCGATAGGGACCTCTCATCGGTGGTGACAATTGGTGCATCTACGGGTGCCAAGCAGACGGCTCGCAAGGACATGTCGGCAGCGTAGATCAAGAATCAAAGCCGTTGTTTAATCAAAGTCATCCATTAAAGCTTGAAGTACATTCGCTCACATGAACCTCCCTCCTAACCCTCCTCTCCACCAGACAAAATGCCGTAAGAAGCATCATACACCGCTGCATTAGTCAAAGGTGCCCGACTTAGAGCTCCCGAAAAAGGCTCCTTCCTGTCCATCAGAACACGATCGCAAGAATTGTTGAAGTCCTATCAGTTATGGCTGCTCTGACTTGAGAATTTTCTCAGAGCTTTCCTCGATTGACTGGTGCCATAAACAGCATCATAATCGCGATCATTCCTTGATCGGTGAATATCATCTTCACTATTGCACATAGCTCGCCCGTAAAACAAGTCTCCTCCCGCTGCAATTTCAGTCTTCAATTGTCCGGCGTTTGTGGCGGGAGAAGCAAGTTCATCGTAGACTTCGATCGCACCATAGCCGAAGGGCGCCTGAGTAGAATGTGATGATGCATTCCGCCTGGAGAGCGCTGTCTGATGTAGTCGTCCATGCCCGAGCTGTGAAATCCCTTCTTAGACTTCTCTTGGATTTTCTCGCACTGTTCTCTCTGAAACTCCATCAGCCGCTCACGAGTCGCGGGATCTTCGAGCTCACCCTTGTCCTCTACGAGCTCACCCAAGGGAGGTGGCATCGGGGCACGTTTCGGCGAGTCGGTATCGGCATGGGACGGCGAGTGGACGTTAAGGAAATTTTGGGAGAAAGATCGTCCCATGGCTTGAGCGTCCGCGACCATAGAATTGGTCAGTCCGGGCTCTCGATCGAGAGTGGAGCGGATGGCGTTGCTCTTGATGATGTTTGTCGAAGTCGCCGCTGCGGGGCCATTTGTGGTTGCTGCTGCGACATCAAGAGCGGCGGAAGTTGATGTAGAGTGCTGAGGTTGTGGTTTGATCGGAGGCTGCACGGCAGACTCGCTGGCGACGGATGGTGCGGCGACTTTGTCGGAGTTGACATAAGAAGCAGCTAGAGTAAGAGCAGAGACATTCGGGAGTGTTGTGACTGGCTTGAGCATGAGCTTGCTGATGGGTGCAGAGGGTGGAGAGTCGTCCTGATCTTCTGCTGGGGTCCCTGATACGACAATGAGTGAGCTGCCGACTGGAGTTGGCGACGCTGCATCGCCAATCGCATTGCCACGATCAATCAGTGCCTCGCCGTATTCGTCGAGCATCTGCGCTTCGACTGCAATCATGGATTCGCTAAGCCCTTCCGTGCCCGACACACGAGATCTCTGCAGGAGATTGAGAAGTCTGTAGTTTGGGTCGCCCAGAAGTCCGGCGGCACTTGGTCCTTCATCAACTCCCCACAGTGGCACCTTCTGATAGTGCGAACTCGATCCGAGGCGGTCAACGTGATCCCAGCATCTCTTGTCCTTTGCTCGATCCGCCCTCAACCTGTCCAGCAACCACTGAGCGTGCCCAAGAGTCGGCTTGTAGAACACCGCTCTCCACACAGGCTCGACAGGATGAAAGGCATCCCAGAACTTCCGCAGCTCCTGGACGTCGGCGATGAGAGATGGAACACGAGGGTCGTGAAGACCTAGACTGAGATGCGGTGCCAATGCCGCCTGGATCTCGCGGAGGTAGCGCTCAGCCAAGGCAATGTCACTGAACGCTTGGGATTGTTGGTTGGTACTAAGACCGCGGATCATGTAGACCAGACACTGGACTGTCTGCAGTTTGGAGATTCCATGTTTGGTAAGGAGCATCAACGCCACATTTGAAACGAGAGACACCTGAGAGGTTGGCTCCATGGACATGTCATCGAAGATCGCTGCGAGTTGAACTCCGTTGGCGTCCCAAGCAGCGTCCCACATTCGGGCGCGACGCTGAAGGTTCTGAGGGTCTTGCATAGTGACGAGATGAGAGAAGGTGGGGGTCCAATGGGCTTGAGGCGAATGAGTAACGAGTTGGCAAAGCGCGGGGAGGCGTTTTGTGAAGAGGTTGTCGGATTGCAGAAGTTCCCTGATAGGTATGAGATCTGTCCACGGTGAGGATGAGATGGAAAAGTCAGCGACAGGTATATGAAGAAAGCGCAAGGAAGATTGTTTGGCGGCCAGGCAATGCTCCTAAAAGCACTGGAGAGTGTGTGTGTGTGTCTTACCTAGTGCAAACATCGGTGTTGAAAGGGCCGGAAGCTCGGACGTGCAGTGGCGTACTACAAAACAATGAAGTTGATGGTTGCTTCGCCAGATTGCATCAATTTGAGCTGTTTCGACTCACATGGAACATTTTTTGCGTGTTTGCTGACTTGCTTTCAGAGCTGCTCCTGATGCAGAAAGTGCTCGAATCTGTGACATGTGCTATCGGCATGTCTTGGACCTGCAGGCTCTATCCGCGGCAGCGTCGTCTTCGGCCTTTCCGAGAGCGCAAGCCCTTTCCTTGGCCATGTCCATTCGAGTACCACTCTCGCGTGAGAGCCCATCTCGACCACATTCCAAGCACTGTTCACTCGCCCTCGTCCTACCGCAGCACCTTTCGAAGTGCTCCACGATGGGAGCGGCGCCAGGTGAGTCCGCGAGCGCCAGGGGCCAGATCACGGCTATCGTACAAAGTCATGGCGATGACCCAAGGCAGATCCCAGCTTCGGAGCCAGTTCTTGAGTAAGCAGGCTGGTCATTTTGCACTCGGACGGAGCCCATGCATTGCGCGTGGGAGTTCGCAGCTAGGATCTGCGAGGGCTGTTCATCCTACAATTGGTGGCTTGATTGCATGCATACCGCCGCATCGAAGGAGAAAGAAAGATCTCGAGCACATTCGCCATTTGTCCGTGGTCCGGAAGGCTTCTTGAAGAAGGACAAGAGGCGAAGGGCGGCTTCTTACAAGCCTGGTAGCGATCCGAAAATGCTGCAGGCATGTGGAGGATCGAATGGCGCATTGTAAGGCTACAGTAGAAGAGGGAAATTACCATCCGCTAAGGAGGCATCAATGATCACTGGCCTGTTGATGGTCTTTCCACCGAAGCAGACAATGAGGACATTTCCGAGCTGCTTCAACATCCGGAGCATCGAAAAGTGGAAGAGCAGGTACGAGACCGCCGAGGGGTTCGACATTGGTCGCATGGAGCCAGGCCAGCACTGACCTCCGCCTCGCCCACAAGCAGTCCCCGTCAAGGGCATGTGGTATTTCTCGGATCTCTGTCTTGCCCCGAGCATCGGCGGAAGGAGATCGAAGTAAAGTTATGCTTGCCTCTAGCGAGCCGCGGCTCTTCAGCAACGTTCAGGGCAGCCAGTGCATGAGTTTCGCAGAGACCTCCTTGTAGAGCGTCTGACTGCTCTACATATAGCACAACCCCGTCCTCTTTCTCGTATCAATGTTCTCTGAATCCTGGACAAGTCGTATAGCCATTCACATTTTACAGATGACACAAATCTTGACATCAATTCGTAATACATTCGTGTGTATGTATTAAGTCTGTTCTGATACAGTCTGTTCTGGTCTGCTCTGAGCAGGTCATTTCGCAATCATCAATCCAATCTGTCGCTCGATTTTCATCGCGGTCATCAAATCTCGTCGAGGCCGTCCGAGCCGTCAAAAGGTCCGAGGTCGCCAAGCCTCTGTTGCGGGGATGTCCGTCGTAAGCTTGTCATCCTCGAGTCCAGTCCAATCTCAATCTTCGCCAACAACATCATGCATCGCACAAATCCTCGTCCTCTTCCGACGGCAGCATGGTTTCGTCCTCCCCTCGCGTCGAAGGGACTCCTACTTCTTCGTCTTCTTCGTCCTCTTCTTCTTGCCATACTCGTGATCACTCCCGTGATCATCCACGCTCGACGGGAGCTCCGGCGGCTGAGCTCCTCGCTGCCAGTCAGAATCAAACTGCTGTTGCGATTCCTCCTGCGATGTCTCCTCCCCCTCCTGCGTCGCGAATGGACGCCCCTCGGGCGCTCCGCCTCCACCACCGCGAGCGACAGCCGGCAGCGCGCTATCCGAGCTGAGCACAACTGCCGTCTCCTCGGTATTTCCCGCCATCGGTTCTGGAGAAAGAGCTTGTCGCGGTCCAGTATACACGTATGGGTGATCACGAGTGGCAGGCGCCTGCAGCGTGACGGTCTCGTTGATGCCTTCGGAGTCGGGAATCTCACGACCTGCAGAAAGGCCAGCTGTGGTACTCTGGGCTGGGAGAGTCGGATCCAGCGGAGGCGAGGGACGGCTAAACAGAGTGCTAAGAAATCGGTCGGCCACACGGCTGCTGAGATTCCGCGCCTGCTGTCGCACACCGGAACGACTCGCAACACGGCCCTCACGAGAATCATCTGGTGTTGATCCTCTGCCAGATTCGCCGAGCGTGTCAGGTGATGGGCCTTGGCGGTTGCTGTCCTGGTTCTCGCGCTTCTTCTTTGACATTGGGGCGTTTGCCGTTGGTGTAATGGCGGGACGACTCGAGGGTGGCGGTGGCACTCCGCTCTCCGGAGCTGCCGGAGGTACCGGGCTATTCGGAGCTGGTCGAGATACTGGACTAATCGAACCTGAGCGACGAACTGGGCTGATCGAACCCGGTCGAGGCGCTTGGCTGTTCGGACCTAGTGTTGCGAGAAGGTTCGATGCCGACTTTGAGGCCTGATTCAGCACTCTCCGATAAGGGCTTGCAGACGGTGCTCGCTGACGTGGCTGAAGCGGATCAGTCTGAGCTCCGGGGCGTCCCTTGAAGATTCCGGTGTTGCTGGGATCTCTGTTCTTGGCCGGTGATGTCTGTTCCGCCCTGGAACTGGATTGGGCCTGAGCTTGGCCTTGCCCCGCAATGACCCAAGTCCGCTGAGGAATTGCTTCGTCTTCTTCTTGAAGGTATTGCCCTTGCGCTTTGGCGGACTCCAGTCGGGCTCGGATGATACCGGCGAATCTTTGTTGAAATCCAGCTCGGGGTCGTAGGGCTGCCCGGGTCGCGAAGTGGTTCTCGGAGTGGCCGTGTACGAAGTACGAGGCGCCTTCTCCAGTGGTTCGGTCGAGACGTCGGAGAAGCCAGCTCGGCTCTTGCTTCTCTTCTCCTCGATGCGCTTCATCACATCATCATTGCGTTTGGTCCTCGCGAGGGTCTCCGCCTCCGTTTCGTTCTCTCCAGCGGGCTGGTATGAAGCCATGATCGTATCCAGATCCATCTCGTCGACGACAGCAGTCTCTTGAACCGCTTCTTGGCCGACGCCTCCCTGCGCCTGATCATGACCAACACCTGCATTCTCCGCTGCATGTGCCTGGCTGCTGGCGGCGGCATTCCCGCGGCCGCTGGGCTGCGTCGGCGTCCTCGGCGTGGCATCCTTTTCGAGTTTCCTCGACTTGTCAAGCTCATCGGTGAAGATGACATCAGGCCGCCGTCTCTCCTTCTTCTTCCTCTCGCGCTGCCGGGCCTGCTCCGGCGACTCATTTGGCAGTGCCTTGGGTGGTGCGGCGGTCAGTGGAGCAGTTGCAAGTGGAGCAGGCGCAGGCCCAACTTCCCGAAGTTCTCCACCTCGCACCTCGTAACCATCCATTATTACAGCGCCACGCCTCTGAAGCCTTCTTATGGGAGCTTTTGGTGCGCCGGCAGACCATGAGCGACGGCGCTGCAATGTGTTTCCCGTTTGTACAATGGTATGGAGTGGAGGATCACTGCTCGAAGGGAGATCCGAATCTGCCGATGGAATTTCGCCGATTGGACCGCGTGGGCGCTTGTCGGTGGATCTGTCGCTGCCTGACGAGTAATTTGAGTTCCAATCGCTGCTAAGCGGCATCGCCAGAGGTTGTCTCTCTGAAGGATCTGGTAAAGGGACGCGGCTGTTGCGGGTGGCCCACCAAGCGTCCGTATATTCTCCTGTTCGCAGAGGAGTGTTGCTTGGAGAGATAGGGTCGGACTCCGTTGAGGGGATCTGTCCAATTGGACCAAGTGGACGTTTATCAGTAGGGCTCGAAGACTTCTCCGAATCATCGCTGCCCGGCGTACTTGACGACATGGCTGGCTCAGCACTGGGCTCTTTCTCGGTCTTCTTGTCGATGGCAAGGTCTCCGACATCGCTCGTGATGTCCTCAATAGGGTCGGCTGCGGCTTTGGTGAGGTCGCTGGTCTGCAGAGGCTGGCCGTACTCGTCCCTCCCAGGCCTCTGGGGCAGGATGCCTGCAAAGTTTTGAGCACCAGGAATGGCGGCGAGCCGGTCGTCATCGCTGGTGGTCAGCGGTATGGCGAAGAGGTGTTCTTTGGCTGTGCTGATGACCGTGGGAGGAATGCCCGGCAAGTCGTGCATTTCGATGTCTTGCACGGGCTGGTTGCTCTCGGCGGCAGCGCGCTCCGTGGTATCCTTGCTCGATGGCTGTTCCGGAGCCAGAAGTTCCTCTTCTTCGCGGTCATGATCGCCACCGCCCAGTTCGATGACCTCCGTGTCGTCGAATTCGTTCTCATCGACGTAATCCACAAAGTCGTCTTCGGCAAGATTTCCCACCGGTGACTGCTCGGACTTCCTCATTCTCTCTTTGGTGCGCTTTCCTGCATTTTGAGCCCTCTTGCCATCGCCCGGCGACTCGTCGCTGCTGCTGCTGGAGTACATGCTGTCGATGCTCATCGATCGGCGAGGTTGATTGTCGTCAGCGCTATCAGGACTGCGGCGACCTGCCTCCTTCTCCGGACTGCGAGGTCCAGGTGTCGGGCCCTTCTCGATGCTCTTGACCACCTTGCCAGAGACATTGCCGACAACACGACTCGTGCTCTTTTGAGCACTGGAGGTCTTCTCGCGCCCTTCATCTCCGCCGACAGCATCTCTCATCACCACATTACCATCATCGTCCCTCTCCACCATTGTCTCAGCATCCTCCTCGATCTTGACGGTGACCTCTCCAACGGCTTCACTCGGGAATCTGAACACCGTCGCCGGGAGGCCGACACTCATCTTCCAGGCGTTGGCTGCTTCTATGCGCACGATTTCGCCATACCGCCGGAGATAGTCCTCAACGATCTGCATCAACGACTTGATCATTTGGCTACCGTGCACCACCTCGTCGTGGATCTTGGCAGCTTCGAGGTCCACATTGAAAACCGAGGCGAGCAGGCTGGTTGTTAGACCATGAGCCATAGCTGCGGCATTGCGTTGGAATCCATTGGGAACTGCGAAACCTGTCAACTCCTGCCAGAGCTTCCTGCTGATGTTCATCTCATGTCGTCGATGCTCTATGGACTCCGGAAGTAATTCAAGAGCCCCAAGGATCATCTCCAAGACGCGGGCCACCTGCTTTGTGAGGATTAAGACGCTCGGGCATGTCGGATCGGCCAGGTCGAGGCTAGCTGCGAGGTCGATCTTAAGCGCGGCGATGGTTTCCGCACGATGCTCGCTCGTCCCGGTGATGATGAAGGCGGCGTAATCTGCCTCCGTCAGCGGCGTGGCGTGCAGCATGTGGAGCTGGCGAGGACGCCGACTCGTGTTCTCAACGTCTGTGATGGAGCGATTGTCGATGCGCCGATCATCCTCGTAAAGAGTCCAGTCCTTGCCATTCGACTTGTTGAGGAGCTGGGCTGGGGAATTGCGTCTGTTGCACAGATAGTGTCCACCGTACGGGTCCAGACCTGTAATCTGTCAGCAAGCGGCCTCTCACGGATGGTCAACCGACCAAGAACTGTACGACCTACCTCTGTGGGATACCACGCAATCCGGCCACGACAAGCAGTTGGGTCCAATCAGCGGAATTGGGGTCTCGGGCACTGGAATGACATATTTTCCCTTGATGCCGACGTTGTCGTCCTTGCCGAAGATCTGAATGCCGATGTGGGCAAGCAACTCCGCGGGCGGGTTCTCGGGCTTCCTATCGACGATATGCGTCACCAGTCCGTGCGTTCCGGTCACACCGCATACCTCACACGAGGTGTTCTCAGTTTCGGTAAACTTCAGATGTTCATTAACGAGAAGCTCCACAAGATCCAGCTGTTGGCCGTCGAAGTTCGGATCGATCGTGACCCGAAGGACCGGGAGCGCCTCCTCATCGTTGCTTGTCCTCCTCGTGTCCCCACAATTCGCACAGATGATGTACTGGACGGTCATTTGAAGCTGGCTCTGCAGGAAATTCTGCATGTTGGGTGCGATGACATGCTCGAGGAACTCCAAAGGATCTTGCTGGGGTCGAACTGGAGGATTGCCCACTTCGCAGTATCGCTGTCGCAGAAATGGGACTTTGCTGAGCTCAACCTCGATGATATCCAGCTGTGCCACGCTTGCTTTGAAGTCACCCTGCAACAGGGCCTGAAACAGCGGAAGAAGATGGTTGCCATACGTTGTTTCAAGTGGATCCGATGAAGGTACGAGCGCGTTCTCGCCCAGCTCCAGGACCACGCGCCGAAAGCCTGGACTCGCGAGCAGGCATTGGAATAACACGTTCCAACAGCAAGTGTTGCCATTATTCACGAGACCGGTCTTGGTGGTCCGCGCAGCGCTGGTGGACTGCTTCTGCGCCGCTCGGTTGTGCTCCTCCATGTCCATCTCTTTCGCTCTCTTGCTGGTTGACGGACCTTGGGTGTTCTTGTTGCCATGGCTGGTGGTGGCTGTTGGGCGACCTGCGTTGGCTCGCCCGCGTGTGGCAAGTGCAGGACCTTCGCGGGAGGTTCCCGAAGGACGCGCTGTGGTGACGGAGTACGTGGCTGTTGCAAGCGGCTGAACTGCGCCAATCTGTGACGCTGCCTTTGCCGCCATCGCCAGCAATTCCGCGTTTGGTTCGATGCCGAAGTCTTCAAACACCACCTGGAAAGCTTGAGCGACGCGGAGCCGAACGTTGTCTGGCGGGGGTGCTTGTGCTCGAGTGAACTAGGAACGCGCAGAACGCTACGGTCAGTGAAGTGTCCATTATCCTGATTCTGCAGTCGTGCTTACTTTGCTCGTTTGGTCATCGATGAACCTCCGCGCAATCATTGTATCCCAATTCTCGATACTGTTGCCCCTTGGTGGAGCAGGTTCGATCCTCGCAGCTACCGCCTGAACGATTTTCGCCGTGGTCTCGGGGCCGATGGAGTCGTTAACACCCTGGAGGATGGGAAACTGGCGTTTCGCTCTGTCGAAAAAGTCTTGATCGGTCGCTGCGTATGCGCAAAAGTCGTCGATGTCGGCGAGAAGCGACTCGTCTTGGAGTGCTTCATCTCCTGCTTGAATCAACTGCTCGCGAAACTCCTGAATCTCCACGACGAGTCCGATCATAAAACGACCGGACTCCGCGCCGTTTGCAAGGAATTTGCTAAATCGGTGGAGACTAGCGTCGACCTCATCGTCGCTTGCCATGGTCGAGACAAGTAGACGGGGGTTGCGCAAAGAGATGCGCGATGTCAGCTTGGCTCCTGGATGGTTTGTGAAATGCGTTGGGTGGTATGCTAATGAAGTCGTAGTGTTGCCCGCTTGAAGGGCAAGGTAGAAGCGGAGCAAGCCCGGACCCAGGTCCGTCTGCGGGCTGGCCGCAATTCTGGAATTCCGGACATGTCACCCGCGCATTCACGAAGAGCACGTTAAGTACCTTAACAGCATCCGACACCGATTGTGGTGCCAGATACTCGATGCTGTAGGTCACTTTTTAAAATGCCGCCTGGTCCAGGGACAACATGGCGGGCTGTCAACGAAACATGTGCATTGCCCCGGGGCCCGTACGTCCTTTAAAAATGTATGAATTGCGGAGCAGCGTTTCTGTACACTCACGTCTTTCGGAGGCTCCCAAAATCTACATGCTCGTGGGCAGCTTGGCGATTTATCCGAATCAGATGATGTGGCATTATGTCTGAGAGGTGAGGTGAAGTGAAGGCTGGGAGGGACGGCGCAAACCTTGCTGCGACGCTGCTTCACATCGCCCGTCGTACCTTACTGCGCTGCGAAGATGCCGCCAATACACTATGACGAGAGGCCAGTCGGACCATGGTCATGTCACACTCGAGTGGATATTACAGGTACGGAGATGGAACTTTTTTGGAGCTGGTGCTGTTCAGCCATTCGACTTATTGTGCTATGTCCGAGAGCAGCATTATCGTCACGACCTCAGCCCTCTTGGAACCCTTCCACCTAAGCCTTCAAGCAAGTCAGGCATGTTCGAAGCCGACATTGCGTTTGCCGAAACCATTGCCTTCGGGGCTCCCACCATCCGACCGGTGGGTGATGGCCAGCTTCGACCTTTGTCATCATCCTCCACCCTTGCTCCTGCTGTTCTCGCTGCGTTCTCGTGCCAGCATCTTAGTCCGACCCGTCAGAATCCAAGGCACCACTGTCATCATCGCTGACGACAAAGTCGCTGGTGTTGATCTGTGGGACAGAAGTCTGCTTCCGCCCTGGCTTCTGAAACGTCACCTTCTTTCCGGCCTTGGGCTTCGCCTTTCCTCCTTTGCGCCTCGTCTTGGTGGTCTGCTTGTCGCTGTCGTCATCGTCGTCGACGATGAAGTTGTCCATGCTCACTTCCGAGTCTTCGGACAGAGGTGAGGGAGCCTTTTTCTTGTTCGCAGTGCTGCGCTTTGGCCTGCCTTTTGGTTGGACGGCAGGCTGTTGAGCCTTTGAGACGTTTCCCTTCTTCGCTTTCTTGCCAGCTGTCGCTTTGGTCTTGGATCGCTTGACGCCATCATCGGGATCATCATCGTCGATGAAGTTGTCGGACATCTCTTCGTCGGGCGGAACATCTGACTGACCTCGCTTGCTGGGCTTACCGCGCTTCGCCGTGCCTTTGCCATGAACTGCAGGGTTTTGAGCTTTCGAAGCTTTGGCACTCTGCCCTTTCTTCCTTGATGTGCGCTTGGCCTTCGATCGCTTGCCGCCATCCTCATCGCCATTGTCGTCGCCTTCATCGCCGTCAGCGGTATGACCGCTGATACCTGCGAGCCCCTTTCCCAACACCGCCTGACTGTACTCTTCGAACGAAATGAAGTAGTCGTCCAGAAGAGCAGGCTTGTCCTCACCTCGATACCAGCCCACTATTTTCGGATCGACAGCATCCGGTGTGTGTGACTTCATAAAGTCGATGATGGTAGCATAATAATCCTCCTCGCGAACTAAGTAGCTGTACAACTTGCGTCCATACACGAAGTCCTCAAGATTCACCTGGGATCGTGCTCCGATCGAACGCTCTCCCATTCCAGCTTTGCAAGCAGCAGTCGCAAAGTCCTTCCAGGATTTGACAAGGGCTGTCGATTCGGACGCCGGGAGTTCCGACGCGAGCATTCGATAGATTCCTTGGTAGTCGATGCACTCTTGTGGAATCAGCAAAAAGGGTGTTGGGCGGGACGACAGCTTGTCTCCAAATAGATCGACCAGAATCAGCGATGGAAACGGCAGTGCTTCTATCTGATCCAATTGGACTCGAGTCGGGAACGCTGGGTGGTAGCCTGTCGTATTGAATTTGGAGACGACGCGAGCGGCGTAGGCTGCGTTGACAATCAAGATTGGAGTCGAGGGATCCAGATGCTCGGCACTCAATCCGTAAGGCAGAGCCTTGTCGTACAGCTGGTATGCGGCGCTGTGATCCGGAGTCCACGGAAGCGGCAAGAATGCCGAGGAACCCAGAGAAAGTCGCGGTGAGAGGTATGCGGCTTGGCCGAACCCATGTCGATAGCATGCGAAGTTCAGGCGATCCTCCTTGGCCTTCGGCCTCAATCTGACTTGCTCAATGCGATAATGTGAGGCGAACCGTTCTTCGTCCTTGTCACCCTCATCGCTCGCGGTACCTTCGGCGTCGATCTCATCAAGGTGCTCGGCGCCGTCTGAGTCAATATCGTCTTGTCCAGAGTCAGCCGCACTGTCATCATCGAGAACATCAGCCGTCATGTCGACATCGATGCCCAGCTGAGAAACATCGCTTTCTAGCTCGCCAGCGCCGCGAGCGATGCTTTCGCTGATGTAGAGGTCGGCCAGATCGCTTTCCAATACATCAGGCGAAGGTTCGACGAGGTCATGCTCCTTAGATCGTAGGGCGATCGACCGTTCGGGGTTGCGGTTGGTGCGAATGATATTGTCGAAAGCGCTCATAAACCAGCGTTGCTTGTTCTTTGTCGAGAATCTGAATCTGGCCACGGAATCTTTCTTGATCTTGATGAAGCAATTATACGTCCACCAGGATGGCTGGATTTCGGAGGAAGGAAAGACGTAGACATACTCGTATCGTTCGTTGAAGAGGAAGATGTAATCCCACACACGGGCCGGGTGGAACATTGAGCTCCTTACGACTTCTTCTTGCAGATCTCGTCGAGCTTGGGTGAGTTCCAGTCTGAATGATGGGCTTGAGGTGTCCCGCTGCTGCTGCAGTCTTGTCAGATCTGCCATCAATCTAGTTGTCTTCAAGCTGACGCAGTTGGCAATAACGACTTCATCTTCAGATTCTCCGATAAGGTTGATCTTGATCTCGGTCATCGATAGCAGGGTGTCGGGAATTGTTTCCGCGAGGATCAAGTCTCCGACCATGGGGTTCAGCGTGAGCTCGCCACTCATGCCATTCTTCTTTCCGATCGCACTCCTCAGCATGTCGTAACCTCGTTTCGCAGCTCCACCTCGCCCTTCAGGGAAATTGATGAGGTCGTGTAGGTTATTAATGGCCTTCAGAAAGTTGCGTGGCCTGAATTTTGAATTGGTTCCGGGCACCACGACGTCGGTATTGTTCCGGATTGCTGCTGCGAGATCCTGCAATGATTGCGCGTTCTGACTGCTGCGAGAGACCAAGGGCACCATCTCAGTCGGGATTGCACTGACCGCCAGATAGCGACCGGTACTCACGGTATTCGCCTTGCTCGATCGAAAAATAAGGTCAGACGGAGCGATCGCGCACATATCGGGTGCGGCACCAAATGATACGATGTAGAACGATGCATACTTCGTTTGGCGTTTCTTGCGTTGCAATCTGAACTCGAGGATCCATGGCGCATAAGTCCCATGGACGACGATGATTGCCGAAGCATCCTTTGCATCGAGTCCGACGACGTCGTCTGGTCCAAGTCGTTGTCTGCGCACAGAATCCTCAAACCAGGCCAAACGATCCGCCCAGCTCCAGTCACTGATGTCCGGAATGTCTTCGCCATCGATGTACTTTGTGGCGACAATCAGGACGTAGTCCAAGGCGGCGGATTCGAACATGGTCACGCATTGCGACCTGTAAAGGGTTTTGGTGATCTCTCCCTGGCTCAGTAGGCCCTGAATGGGACCAGAAAGCCGCATCTGTTTGGCAAGAGTGAAGATGATGGTGCGTGCACTCGGTTCGCGGATCCCATCGTTCATGGTGGGAGATTCGTCGGCCGTAGTAGCCATCGTGTCTTGACGGAGGACTGATGCCGTCGTTCGACAGTGTGAGATTGAGCGAAGATGGCCTTGAAGAAGATTGATGAATTTGATTGTCGTTACACAGACAGCGGGCCGCCACCAAACACCAGCCAGTCAATTCTCGCGACTTTCTCGTGTGGACTTCGTGATCTCACCGCAAACATTCATCGATTCACCAGAAGTCATCATCATCTCAGCCGCGCTCGTACGCCGCTCCCTTACCAGACGTCCCTACCTTGACGTTTGCCTCAATACAGGCTTGGCCCTCGATACCACACGAACGCCACAAGATCGCGCGCATGGCACGAAAATCGAACCAGCAGAAGAATAGAGAGAGGAGAGAGAGATATAGCAAGATCGAGTTATTGAACAAGGTGCCACTGGATGCAACACTTCGCCCTTATCGGCCAGGACCTGAAAGCCATTTGTTCCTCAGAGAAGCATACACTATCATTTTCGCAGGCGAACAGAGATTGTGGGCCAGGAAATTCCACGAGCTGCTCGCTGTCATCCTCAATGACGCATTGAACGAGCGTCCGGCGGCAGCTGATGTCGACGGCTGGTTCTTACTGCGGCGGCCGCGCTTGAAAGGATCAGAAGAGTCATGGCGATATGGTAGGATTGCGCATACGGGGCTGCTCGCTTCGAAGCTAATTACTTCCAGGTCCACAACTTTGCTTCTTGTCGGCGGTCCGGACGGAAGCAGAGAGACTTGAATGGCGCAGCGCTACCTTCCCACAGAAGCTGTCGATGTCCAGCCTAGCAATGAACTTCCACTCGTTCCTGGATGGTGATCCAGCCTTCCCTATCTGGACAGCGCCGAGAAGGGTGGAGCCAACATTCGATCAAAAGGAGGTGAACAGCCGAATCCTGCCATTTGCCCCGAAAACCCTCTACCCAAGAGACGAAGACGGCAATCCTCATCCTGACGATCCGACGGCGGTAAGTCAGAACGGTTTTCACGGAGTTCCCGGCCTGTACGTCGACTTCCTCAAGAACCGATTTGTCTGCAGCAGCGCCGAACAAGCGAATTCCTTCAGCAAAACAACGTCCAACGTGGATGGAAAAGTTGCCGCGCGCATCGTCTACGCCAACAAAGGTTCAGGACATCCGCGCTTGTGGAAAACATATGCTCTTCAACCCGATGGCGAACAGGACCCTGTTCTTCAACTTCTCTCGGAGATTTTTGGGCGTATGATGACTGCGCAAGAGGAGTGTGTTACCTTTGGCGAGATGGTTGACTGGGGAGAAGGGGAGCGAATGGAAGAGGAGGATGTCGAGGGTACCGGCGATAAAGAACAAGAAGCGTGAAAAGTCCAAGAAAAAGCAATACGGAGCGCGATCCTTGTAAGACGGGCTATTAGCGCTGTCCCACGATCCTCGCTTCTGTGCGAGAAAGCCGAAAGTTCACTGTCGCCAGCGGGCAATGCCGGGCAACGGATCAACGACCATGTCAACAATCAAGAACTGGAGGTCAGACAGTGGAGTGGTCGTTTCTTTCTCAGCTGATACTTGTTCGAGTCGAGTGTATACATTGCTGCTTCGACTCATCTCATCTCCGCTGCTTGTCTTTCTCGATGTGTAGGTGACTCCCATGGGGAGCACGGCTCTGCTCCCGCTCGATATCATACTCCCAGGTTGGACGAGATCGATGCCGCGGCATCCAGGACCCCATGGACTTTCGCACAAGCTCGTTCGGCCATTGTCACACTGATGTTACTTCACAGCAGCAGCGGCAGGCTGCAGCCTCATCTCCCCGTCGCAGACCGCTGCAGCCCGTCATCTCCTTTGCGGCTCTCCTTATTTCACAACAGCAGCAGCAGCAAGCTCCGTCGCCCCCATCCATGACGACCGCGGTGGGAGCTATCCTTCGGCTTTCCAGCTCCGGCACTGCTTTATTGCCTGCCGATATCAACACAACCAAGAAATTGCCTCTCCTCAGACACAGTCAACAGGCTGTGCGCTACATTGCTCAAGCGAGCGGCAAATCGGCCGACCTTTCTCGGAACTCCTGCGGCTGCCCTTCTCGGCCAGCACTTCGTGCCCATGACAGGTCTGAACGGAATTCATGTTGTTCGATCGATTGGTGGCAACATGAAGTGCCCGGCTTTAGTCAAGCATGACTCGTGTGAGAAGATGAATGACTTCTGTGCGATCAGCTTCGTTCGCGTGATAGACGACTCTCGGCCTGGTAGTCCAGAACTGTTTTGCGTGTAGATATCTGACCTGATGTTCCGTGGTGCATCCAAGTACCTTGATCGTTCGATAGGGGCGAGTGATCTCCGAGACCATCGAAGTGAAGCGTCACGTCGCGGGCTGCAAAAGTCTTGGCACGGAGCCCTCTCCGCTCCCCGCATGATCCAGCTCCGACTTTCCATTCACAAGGCAACAAACATGAGCTCCGGGCAGCTTCACTCATATCTTGAAGTCTTATCTCTCCGCTACAACATCATCGCCAGCACTCACGATCATCCATCGCCCTCCGCCGAGTGCCCAAATCTCTTGCGCCTACATCTCCGCCACCATGGCCCGACGGGGCAGTAGTACGGATCACCGATGCTCGGGAGGCAATCGCATGTTGCTGACAATGTCTTGCACAGATGTGCTGCCGCCGCCGACTTTCGATCTCGACACCTGGGCCAGCAATTACGACGGTACAGTACATCATACATCGCCAATATCACCAGCATCCGACTGACCACCATCACAGGCGCCATTCTCCCTCTTCGCCTCGCACACGTCGCCATCCACTGCCCCTCACTTGCCCACGCCGCCCTCACACTCGCGATCACGAATGCGAAACGCGGACGAGATGTCCAGATCTACCGTCGATTGGTCCAACTGGCTGCGCAGATGAACATTCCTGATCTGCAGCAGGAGGATACCGAATGGTCGACCAAGCAAGACGAGGACAATCGGCGCAAGCTCACGCGGATGGAGGGCGAGTTACGAGGGTACAAGAACAATCTCATTCGTGAGAGTATCCGCATGGGTCAGGAGGATCTCGCCAACTACCACCTCGAAACCGGTGGACCTGTTCCGGATCCCACAAATGCTTCCTCATTGGCGACCTCGGGCTACAACGCAGCATACCAAGCTTACGGCAAGATGCGAGACTACTGCACCACACCCGTACACGTCGCCGCCATGAACCTGCGTCTGGCGTACACCGCATTTCTTCAAGCCGTCCACGCACAGGCGACTGGCAACTCCGGCGCTACTCACTTCAACGCCGCCCTCATCAATGCTAACCGCTTGAGGTCGGCCGGCGTCAAGGAGGAGGAAGAAGCCAAGTTGCTGCCGATAGTGCACGTCGCTGCCGGGATTGCCAGTCTGAGTACGGGAGACTACCGTAGTGCGGCGCTGTCGTTCATGTCTGCTCCGTTCGAGTACCATAACCTGGGTGAGCTTTCTTGAAACGTCCGAGAAAGGCCTCCGTCTAACACATCATTGCTGCAGGCTCCGTCCACGGCACGAATTTCGAACGCGCCATCGCCACCGCAAACGACGTCGCCATCTACGGAGGTCTCTGCGCCCTCGCCACCCTGACCCGACAGGAGCTCCTCGATAACGTCCTCGGCGGTCCCTTCCGCGCCTTCCTCGAGCAGGAACCACACATGCGTAAAGCCATCGGCCTCTACACCACCGCCAAATACCAGGCTTGCATCAACACTCTCCAACACTACTACAGCGATTGGTCCCTCGACATCTTCCTCGGTGCCAATGCCTCGACCTCATCCGCAACCACTCACGTCGACCGCCTCTTCGAACGAATCCGCGAACGCAGTCTGACTGCTTACTTTTCTTCCTTCTCCGAGGTCAGCCTCGCCTCTCTGGCATCGACCTTTCCACCTCTCTCTTCAGCGCCGAATGCCATGGAGAACGAGGTTTTGGGCATGATCAAGAGTGGAGCGTTGGACGCGCGGCTGGACGCGGTGAACGGCGTTCTTGTCGCGCCGAGGGAAGAGCCACGACAGGCGGCACATGCGGAGGCAAAGAAGACGGCCGAGGACATCGAGCGGACACTATTACTGAGACTGCACAAAGTCAACGTGGTGCTGGCAGGGTTGGAGATTCCGAAGCAGAAGGGTGGAGAGCAATGGCTTTCGAGAGGAAACTCGTATCAGTGAATGACGGTCCATCAGAGCGGGCCTTGATGAGGAGCCATGAGCTAGGTGACGGCGTGCTTGTGTATGACAAGCATCGGACAGAATGCAGCCGACAGACGGTAGCACCAGTGGATGATCGGGGCGATCAGAGCGCGCAGTGAGTTCGGCAACGCAGCCAGCAAAGGGTGCAATTGAGGAAGGCATATCCGACACTCCGGTGAGGAACCTTGAGCCGCAAGCTCCAGTCTTGCGACAGACACAAGGGAGGAAGTGCTCAGCCAAAGGACTCCCCGAGACGATAGATACGAACCATGAAGCATGAATATGACGCATCCAAGACAGGACATAACGAGGCACTTGAATCCCAAGATCAGGAAGTGAACTTAGCATGCCCTCCTCATTGTCCCACGTATCGACAGAGCCTTTGCCTGGCACGAAACAATCTGCGTCCCCATCCGTTCTCAGGCGATACCACTGGACAAATCGCAGCTATGCATGCTCACGCCCTTCGAGCCTTCTTCCTCCTTCCGTACCGCTTGGCTTGCAGCTCCTGGTGCGTCCTTCAGAGAGCAGACGGCACAGGCCGATGTGCCGGATGGGTCATAGATTGGGGCCAACACGACTGCGCAGGCTATTGCCACGACCGTACTTGCGCTGGAACCAACTTTAAGAAGAAGCAGACGTGCCACCTCTGGAAGGGTTGGTGTGGTCCACACAAGCGTACTGTCAAAGCCGGAAATCTCGAATGTGTTGACCCGGACGAGTACGAGCATCCCGAGCAGTTCTGGTCGGAGTACAACAACTGCGCGAGAGATCTCGATTGCTAGGTGGTCGTCACATGCTGCGGTCATGCCGGTCGTTCAGGCGATGCCTTCAAGCTAGAGTCTCACTTGGGCTGCACCTTACAGGCTTCACCCTCGAACATCTCCAGCGTCCATGGCCAGCCCCGGCGGACTTATCCATTCCGCTGCCTGTGCATGCGATCTTGTAAACGTGCTGTTGGTCGCACTTTCCTCCGACGTGAAAGAAGGAGAGAGCTTCGGACCATATATCGGCAGAAGTATCCCTGCCAAGGAACATTCTTCACCTTCCTCCACCTCCAGGCAATATCAGCCGACAGCATGGATTTCTATCTCATCACGATCCTCTCGGTCCTATTCCCGTCCAGCTTGGCTCGCAGCTCCTCGTGTGTCTGTCTCGACGCAAATGGCCAACACCAATGCTTCGTCGAAGTTGCTGGCATCTCCCGACAGGCTTGTGAAGGCTCCTGCCACGATCGCAATTGCGGTGGAAATATTACCAATGGATCATTCAAGGGAGTAAGAGAATGAAGCGGAGAAGGCCTGTGCGAGAGCCGAAGATTGTCTCGGACAACGCCAGGTCTTTGTCCATGCCAAACCGTTGTCTACGACATCCGCTGATCATCCACGCATTCATTTCTAGGAGAAGTGCAGAGTTTGGAAGTGGTGGTGCGATTCGAAGAAGCATTACATCGACGACATTGGGCTTAGCGATTGTAACCTGATCAACCACAAATGCAAGAACGACTTCGACTGCTGGATCGTAAATGGCCGTTGCAACTGTGGGAGAGCTGTTTGGACGCGCCCTCGGTAAGTCAGTTTTCTTCGTTTCGAGCATTCCGATGCTAAACAAGACCGCGCTCCTTGGTGGAGTCTGATCATTGGGTGAAGACGACGGTGTGGGAAATCCGTCGAGGCGGGAGATGTGCAAGTCGGTCGAGCGGTGCGTGTACACTGTATTAATCGTCCTGGAGGCATTGTGGAC
The DNA here is from genome assembly GCA_000223685.2 of Zymoseptoria pseudotritici STIR04_4.3.1. NCBI lineage: Eukaryota > Fungi > Ascomycota > Dothideomycetes > Mycosphaerellales > Mycosphaerellaceae > Zymoseptoria > Zymoseptoria pseudotritici. Next base: position 29,695 of record AFIR01000908.1, read on the forward strand.
GTTAGTTTAGAGTGGCATGCCATCCCTTTGGCTGTCAGAAGAGACAAGACGAAGTTGTATGCATCCTTGCGGCGGATCTCAAATCCAATTGAGGCAAAAGTGTCTTCGAAGGTGCTTTCGGGACGAGGCTGTGAGATCGCACATTTGCAGGCTGCAAACCAAGAATCTTGCTTTTGTTCCCACGCAGGCACATGATCCTTCACCATACTCTCAAGTTCAGCAAGGCGTTGCAGTTTGAGCAGCATCATGGAGGTGTAGTTCGTCGGCACGGATCATAGCGCATGTCGTACGGGCTTGCTTGCTATTTGGTGTGCGACTCACTGCTATTCAGGGGACGACTTCCTGCTATTTGGCATGCAAACCCACCAAAAATCGTCGACCTCCCATCAAGCTACCACGACACACTTGTCTCGACTGAACCTCTGGCGAGACTAGACCAGCGGCGTGCCCCGAGTACTCGCGCGCATCATTGGAGAGCAAGCGTCACGCGTTCGCGGACGTCGGCCTCTTGCTTCTCGACACTTGGGTTACTGGGTAGCCTTTGACCTGGACTGGATGCCCGAGATCGGGCAGTGAATCCGCCCAGCTTCCCCTCTCCAACAACACGATCCTGTGTCGAGTATGCTCCAACCTCTCATCAGCATCGTGGCACCGACTTCGAATTGTACGCATCGTCTCTCAACGGCACGACGAGGATGTAATCAGACATGGTCGAAGTAAGAAGTTACAGACTGCCTCCCACAAAACTGGTGCCAAACTCCCCACGACCTCTGCTCCACTATCCTGGACTGCTGCAGAGAGAAACTCCCGCAGACATCCACAATCTCTTGAAGTCCAACGGATGGCAAACGCAATGGATCTTCCGTTATGGAGCCACTCAGGACTCTCATTACCATTCCGCCGCCCATGAGGCGATGGTCGTTCTGTCCGGCACAGCCATCGTCCGCTTCGGAGTCGCAGATACAGTGGCCGATTTGGAACAAAACACCCACGGCGACGGCAAAGAACCAGGTGGGATCGAGATTCAAGCAAATACAGGTGACGTCTTCGTCCTGCCGGCTGGATTGGCGCACAAGACTTTCGACACTTCCCCAACGGAGTCATTCCGATTACTCACACCCGGTGAGGCAAAAGGTATCGTAGCCGAGGACGCTGGCAAGGCATTGAACGAAATCCAGCTCTCAGGCTTCACGATGTTGGGAGCGTATCCACAAGGCAGCAAGTGGGACTTTGAAAGAGGTGCTGAAGATCACGGCCAGTTTGAAAAGAGCTGGAATGTACCGAGACCTGCGAGAGATCCCGTTCTGGGCGATGCGGTGGAAGGAATCTGTGGGCAGTGGAACGATGCCTCGGTGTTCAAGGGAAAGCTTTGAGATGCGCTCGTGTAGATGCATTGCAGTTACCCGAGTCTCTCGACTGCGCGCATAGACGACGATTGTTGACTGCAGGCTCTCGAAGATTGCATGGGGTCGGAAGCTCGGATGCTGGAGTGTAGAAGTCGCACATGCATCTCCTTCGTCGGGCGTCCGAGATCAGGCCATAGGCGGCCAGGACTGCTGACAGGTCTCAAGCACCTGTACTCGATCTGCAAACTTCGTCTCTCTCGCTCCAGAAGGTCTCCTGCGGCATCTGGATGTCCTCGTCCTTGGTTCATTTTCGAAGCAGGTCACCCATGATGTCGAAGAAGGAGGAATCAATCACGCCAGAGATGAGAGCCACGTCGCTGGCGAACGACTCAGTTGTCGAAAGCACAAGGAGAGGCCTCGACGGTGGAAGAATATGCGATTGCCGATGCTGTTGATGCACTTGCGCCTGCACCACTTCAGCTGCGTTGTGTGGATATCTGGAAGATGTGTGCCTCTTGTCAAGGCTGATGACTGGACTCCGAACCCGATTCCAATTTCCTGCCGGCCGTCTGATCTCCGCCTTGCAGCCTTAAAGGTACCGCCTTTGCTTAACGGTGCTTGCTTCCCTTGCCTTCGTCTTGTTCGTGTCCGCGGTCCATTGCGGCAAAGCAGGCAAGATGAGATGGTCGAATGGGAACCTTCATCGCCGTTAACCTTCATGTCTCCGAACAGACGGCGCAGCACCTCATTCACTCGCGCGGCTGCAACATCCAATGTCGCTTTGAGCGACGCTCAGTCCACTCTCCGAGACTTATGCCAGATGTTTGTCTCCGCTGTCATCGTGGAGCTCCTGTGAATGGCCATCTTTGCCTCATCCTTCGGATCTTCGGCCGATCACATGTCCAAAAATGCCGTTCCTAAAAAGATAACAAGACCGCGAGCATCAACAACAAGTTCATGTCGTGCCGCTCAAGACCTACTCTTGACCTGGCCCTGCCGCGTCGACCAGGTCAATTTTCCCACGAGAAAGGCTCGCGATACTGCCTGGGAGTATGGAGCAACAGTCTGAATGTCTACCGGAGACGACTGAACCTCCCTTGCCTACTGGTATAGCTTCATTGCGAGTGGTATACCGAGTTCTACGATATGGAGAGCGCAGCTGCGGCACCGAAGACTTCTGCCACGTTGGCTCGAAAGCAACGATCGTTGTCACAATTGCGAGGGACAGACTATGACTCTTTCAGCTTGAGTTATCGTCTGGTCGCCTAAGTACGGATGTCGCCAGTAAGCTGCATGATAGTGTGAACGTGCATGAGCTGCACCAGAAGCTGCTACTTCGGCTGCACATCAAGCGCACACGACCTCCACCGGTCTTTTCACTGTGCCTCATGCTCCGGACGATAAGCAGAGAGGTGCCGTGATCTAATTGATTCCTAAACTTGCGATCATGATCTGCGATGATTTTAACCATCCCAAGCATACCACTGGCAAAGCCTCACTTTTCGCGAGGTTCTTCCACCGTACCATGACAAGCTCCGGCGCCATATCGCTTCCCACAGACGGCGTTCGAACGATGTCAAAACATGCACTGAAATTCGTACACTACGGAGCCGCAAGAATCTGATTCCGAACTCCATCGCATCTCACAACTACATCATACTTGGACATCTGAGACCTCGGACCAGCTGTCTTCCTCCTGGGTCTGCTCATCACCCTTCGCACTATGTGTGTCAATGCTGGCATCCATCTCGGGTCGGGGAGTGCAGTCACTCGCGCCAGGCCATGGCGCATCCTCAATGTCGGCGATCTTATTCTCCAGATGCAGACCGGCCAGATCGCTGTCGATCCACCCTGTACAGAGCTTCTTGTTCTTCTTCTTGCCCTTTTTCGAGACTCTTGTCACTGGTGGCCAAGCCCACGGATCTGGCACTGCCGATGGCTTGCCACACGGCAAGTCAACATCCGTGCCAGACAACGGCGAAGTAACAGCGTCCGTGAGCTCGTCAACAAGATCAAGACCGTTCAAGGTGTTGTCGATCCATCCCGAATGCACTTCGTCCTCCGTCCTGCTCTTCCTCGATAATTTCGCCGCTGGTGGCGATGCAGAGTGAGCCGACGCCTTTGCTTGCGGCGAAGGGAGAGTGGTGGCCCGATCTTCGCAGCCTCGCAGTGCCTTGGCCGTCTTCTTCGACACCTTCTTTTGCTCCTTCAAAGACTCCATGAATGACGGTGACTCAGAACGGCGGTCTGCCACCCAGTGAGCCCGGTTCGTATCCTCCTCCGCAACACTTGAGACAGTCGGCAGATCGTGTTTCATGCTGAGCATCATATCGAAGGCATCTCGGAGCTGCTGTACGGTGATGCCTCTATTTTTGTGACCAGAATGCGTTTTCTTCCCTTTCCTGGAAAAACTCACAGCGGCAGGACTGACTGTTGCACAATGATCGCCAAGATCACCCTCAGTCCAGTCTGGACACATGACTTTAACCTCCTTCTTCACCTCCTTCGAGGCGTGCGTAGCAGGCGTCAAGTCGGACTCCGTCTCCGGCACCGCGTCGATTGCATCACTAGGCAGATCAAAGCCACCATCGTCCCACACCAAATCGTCTTCTTTGTTCGCGGGAGACTGTGCAGTGGATTCGTCGTCATTGCAGCCAAAACCGCCATCGTCCCAGACGAGAGCTTCACCCCTCTCCTCCGGCAGGTCAGGATCCGTGGCAGGCTGTGCATCGGACTCGTCGAGTTGGGCGAAGCCACCATCGTTCCAAACGGGTCCTTTGTATTCTTAGTCCGGCAAAATCGAATCTGCGCCAGACCATGCGTCCGGAGCATTGCCAATACGGGCAGAACCACGATCGTCGAACCATCTCGGACGCATGTCCTCGACTTTCTCCTCTCCGTCCGTGATAACGCCAAGCGAGCAAGGTGCAGTCACGGCTTTAGCACCGCGAAGAGCGCTCGAACCAACGCCATCCAAGTCTGGCGAAACATTGAAGCTGTCGCTGTCCTGCGGCACGCCGATGGTGTTCTTCTTTTCTCTCTGCGCCTCCTCGAACATACCCAAGAGGCCGTCGATGCGAGCTGTCCGGCTCGTCACAACTGCCATTGTAGCCTTCAGCGAGACCATGTCCAACCTTTGAGACTTGTTCCAGCTGTAGGTCTCGGTGGCGATCATCGAGGTCAACGAGCCGGCGCTCTGAGCGCACTGCAGGAGAATGTTGTTGATGTCTTCGACGAGGATTCGGTTCTCTATATCCACAGCAGCAATACTGCCCACAGTCTTTCCGAGCTTGCCTTAAGTATTGACGGTGTCCATATCGGTGCAGAGGTCGGGTTGTTGTTCCGAGGGTGAAAGCCGCAGGTAGGGAGAACACCGAATCTGAGGCATCAAAGTTGAAGAGATCGTGCAAGACTGGGGGAGCAAGGCCTCTGCTCTTTCAATACACCACACGGTTACTCGATTCCGGGCACCAGGCATGAGCTGAGCTACTTTGGTGCAACAATCTCATGCAGATGTTGCAGCATCAGTACGCAGGACCCGAGGCAAGAGGAACGATTGGAGTGTTGTGCGGAAGTTTTATACGACAGTTCCTGTTTCTTTTCGTTGCTGACGTTGAAGTGCAAGTCCTTCTTCCGCTACCCTGACGGCGAATGAGGGATTTGCTCGGGACAATGCAGACGGTAGAGCGGTTCCGTGTGTTCACAACGACCGGTAAAACACTGGGGCTTTTTCACAATCACAGTGGTTGTGGATGGACAAACGATGGTTGAAAACGCGGAAGCTATTCGAATATTCCATACATGAGCAGCACCATTTCTACATTGATATTGGCCTCCAGGGACAGTGTGGTCGAATGGTCAAGGAGGAGCGCCACACAGACTCATTGTATTCACCGCGAAATATCCGGAACCATATTTTGTCGATGTCGTTGAAGCCGGAACACCTCTTGCGTCTGTCGTTGACGCCAGGTTGCAAGGAGAAGTCGATGAAGAGCGGCAGTCGTGGTAGCCTTGGTATGTCAGCACATTCGCCTTCAAGCGTAAAGCTGGCACGGAGGGACTACCGTTTGATCTGCGGCTCACGGCGTTCAACGGGACACTCGCCGCAATCAGTGAGTCCGGCACTGACATCCGTAGGGTCCGTCACTGTAATCAAGATCAGTACCTCGATCGCCGAGCAGCAGGATGGAGATATGGACTCACCAACTGCCTTTGCCGGATTTGCAGCTTGCAGCGCAGCTTGTATCTTCGCAGCCCTGTGCCGCGACCATCGGAGCGATGAGGCCGACGAAGACAACGGCGATGATTTTGACGAACTTCATGATGATGGAAGTAGATTGGATCGTTGGTGCGGCGTTGCTTGGTAGGGTTCGATCGGTCTGGATTTAGAGAGCTTGTTGAAATGGATATCTGCTAATTGTGTCTTCCACGGGCATGCAGCGGTCTTTTATCGTGTTTCCCAACTTGAGGCGACCGGATCAGTCGGCAATCCCACAAGATGAAACCATGTATGTGACAGGAAATGACGTGGAAATACGAGAGAGAATAACGACATGGCGTTAACAACGGAAACCCAGTGTCAAATTGTTGAGGAAGAGCCATGTCTGGCAAATGATCGAACATGGAAGAGCTCTCGGATGATGGAGGGAATCCATCACTGCGCAAAGAGAACTGTGCAGTCGAGCGCGAGCGTCCGGAAAAGTTGGGTCATCAGAGGTCTCTTAAGGACGGCCCACGCCTGAAACGAGGATCATCTTGGGGAGAAGCTTCTCGGCTCTCGCATGAAGAGAGGTCGTGATCTCCATGCAAGGGAGCACGACATTCGTCGTGTATCCACTGCGACTTTCCATCGTCGACAGCACGAGCCACTGATTCGATGTAATTGGCGGTCACGGCCAAGTGAAGCCAGAGTCGCCCGAATAAAATTCCCGTAGAACGCAGAGCGGTGCGCCATGTTGAGGAAACTCACCATGTCCGGTACGGAGACTTCATTTTACCTCGAATTTTGCGTCGGCCGCATTCGTAATGGCAATCCGTGCATTGTCGCAGAATCTCATGCTCGTCGGACACTGACGGCAGCCTTCCAGGGAACGAGCATGCACGACACAGAGGAGGAGTAATTGCTTGAGCTCCGCGAACGGACATCGTTGACGTGTTCATCACACCGCGGACGAACACGGACGTCAGCTGTCCTAGGGTGAACCATGCGTGGGATTTTGCGGAGTCGCAACTTGTCTTTCTTTGTTCGAGATTCAAACACGCAGGACACCGCGAAGTTGAAAATCTCTCATCCCCGCCCCCCCGACACGATGACGTGGACACCCAAAACCGGGGCGGACATTGACGGCAGCTGTTCAAGGATCGAACATTCAGGTAAAAGCGGAGATGCAACCTTCTCAATTCATTGAATTGTATCAACGACACAACCGCAGGCCAGCCGTGAACTGTGCCACCATGAGGGAAAGCTGTCGAAGGTTCGACCACTCGTGGGACGGCAAGATTTGAACGACCTGCACCTCGATCGCGAATCTCATCGCACGCCATCCACCGCACCTCACACCAACCCATCATTCTTCTGCGCTTGAACTCGATCGCTAATTAGCTCGTGCGGCTTCAACAGCTCCTTCAACCCCATCCACGGAGTGTTGATTGGTGTCGGACCTGTGTAGATGGCGAGGTCGTACATGATACCGCCGAAAAGACAGCCGCAGAATGGTGCCACCATGGGAATCCAGAAGTAGTAGCCTCCGGCACTCCAGACTTCTGAGCCGTAACCCACGGCGTATGACATGAGACGTGGGCCAAAGTCTCGGGCGAGGTTGATTGCTGTGAGGAGATGTCAGCATATTCTGCATCATGTCGTTGCCGGGCAAATACTGACCATAGCCGGTGTTCGAACCGAAGCATGATCCAAGACCAAAAATGAGGAAAAACAACGCCAGCGGAAACCAGCTTCCACTCGCCGAGAATGTGCCCTTGTTGCTGTCATCTTTCAACGCGAAGATGACAAACATGAGGATCGCACTGGCGATGAATTCGCTGAAGAATTGGCTGACTTTTGTGACTTCAGCAAGCGGATATGTGCAGAAAATGCCCGCCGTTGCATTGGGCGCCGGCGGCACGGTGCGAAGGCCAGGACCGCCCTCGAAACTATTTATCTGGCCAATATAGTTCGCGTAGACGATTCCAGCGCCAACGAAGCCTCCAAGCAGTTGTGCAACGAAGTATGCCGGAAGTCGTCGCCATGGAAGTTTTCGGAGGACGCAGTTCGTGAAGAGGATGGCTGGGCTGTCATTGAATCCCAAGGTCAGCAGTGCATCTCCTTCTTGTCCATTCACATGTCTTCACTCACTTCAGATAGGCTCCACTGTCTCCCGCGACATAAATTCCGAGCATGACTCCCAAACCCCATCCCCAATTGATGCTCTGGTAGTCTCCATACCCGTTACCTCCCGGTGCCGTGGTCACTCCAGCACTCAGCAATACCTGCGCGACACTCCCATCTCCGAACAGCACCAGTATCATCACTCCAAAGAACTCAGCCAACGGCTCTTTCAACGCTCCTCGAACTCTCGGCAGCAGCAAGTCCGAGTGCGGCGCGATATCGTGCTCTTTCTCTATCGGCGCCTGCGGATGCAGACCGAGGAACTGTCTCGTTCTTCCAACATGATGCGATGTTGTCGTTGCGCCAGCTGCGTGGAAATCTGCTCCATTCGCAACCCCACGATCGCCTTGTTCCACACCCGGCAGACCTTCCCGCTGGGCGTATTCGTGGTGCTGGACCTTGCCTTGAGGGACGTCGTCGTGGGTCGGGAAATGATGTAGTGCGTTCGAGTCGTGGTGGTCCTCTTTGGCGTCGACCCACTTCTCGCCGCCGAGACTCAGGTGGTCTACGGAAGAGGTGTGCGCCCGGTTGTCCATGCTGTGCGTTCGGGTTCGGAGGGTCGTGGGATGTAGGCGGGCATGCGTGTGGTGGAGGTGATGTGATGTGAGATAAGAGAAGTGAGAAGGCGGAGCGCAGAAGGAGAGGTTGTCTCCTCACGCCAATCCTTCTGGTACGTACACGTTCCTCATCCGACGGTGCCGTGAAGTGGAGGTGTTTTTGCTTGTGTTGCTCCTCGCGTGGCCGCGGCATCGGCCGATTGCATGCTCATCCGAGAACTGTCTTCACTGTGACGACATGGCCAGAAGGCTATCGCGGATAAGATGCGGCTCCGGAAGAAGACTATACCGTAGCAGGAAGGAGGAGGCTGCGCTAGAATGACTCGGCGAAGTCAATCCAGCCGTCAAATTTGGGTCGTGCCATGGGGAATCGCCAATTTTGCTCGGCCGACGTATATAACCGAGCCCCATGGAGAAGCGAACATCGGCCCCGCCATGCTACTGTGAAGATGGGGAAATCGACTATGAGGACACGTCTACAGAACAACAACGTCGGTCCACGACATCCTCCAGTGATCAACAATACGTTTTGGAAGCCAATGCGCTCGTGCTGGGAGCGAGCGACTCGGCCCACTGGCTGCAGGCTGTTTCTTCACGCTTTGACCAGTGGTGTCGAAGCACACTCCCCATCAAGGCATTGCGAAAATCCGGTAGGCCAGCCAAAGTCTTTTCTACATACAGCCCAGTGCAAGTCGTCACCTATAGATTGCGCTGTCCTTGGACCATGGACGCTGGACGCTGGACTCGCTGCGATTCTGCGACGGCGATGTACCTCGAAAGGCGTCGGCTGCACTCACCACCAACACTCCGCGAAGCGTCGAGCTCCAATTGCGTGATCGGCATGTAGCATCCTCGAGTGCGGGGCGACGCAGCCACGGGTGGTGTCAGGCGATCAACCGTGGTACGAAGTACGAAGTATTCCCACAACACTAGCAATATCAGCTCTTGACTTCATGAACATGGTCAAACAGACGGACGCCACAAGCATGTCTTACCTAGGGAAAGTCGGTCTCGAGGACCACTCTGAAGATGCTCCGATCAAGTCTGCGCCGCCTGTCCTTACCTCCTCCGCCAAAGAAGCCACCGACCGCGAACATGCCATGACCCTTCGGACAGCGCTGCGCCTTTACCCGAAAGCCATCGCTTGGTCCATGTTTCTCTCCTCCGCCGTGGCAATGGAAGGCTACGACATCGTGCTCATTGCTTCGTTCTTCGCTTTCCCGCCGTGGAACGAGAAGTTCGGCCACCGCCTGCCGGGCACCAATGATTTCGAAGTCTCCGCAGCCTGGCAGTCGGGACTGTCCAACGGCGCGAGGGTGGGCGAGATCTTTGGTCTGATTCTGAATGGCTTCGCAGCAGATCGTTTCGGATATCGCAAGACCATGCTGGGATTCTTGCTTATGATGATCGGATTTATCTTTGTGCCGTTCTTCGCGCAAGACATCGCCACCCTGCAGGTGGGAACTGTGCTGATGGGCATCCCGTGGGGCGTGTTCCAGACTTTGACGACCACATATGCGTCGGAGGTGTGTCCAGTGGTGCTGCGAGGCTACCTCACCACATATGTGAACATGATGTGGGGTTTGGGACAGCTGATCGCATCTGGTGCGCTGCGAGGCTTCTTGCATCGCAATGATCAGTGGGCTTATCGCATTCCGTATGCTCTGCAGTGGGTGTGGCCGGTACCATTGCTCATCGGAGCGCTATTCGCACCGGAGTCATCATGGTGGCTGGTACGGAAAGATCGCCTGGATGATGCGAAGAAATCACTGCAGCGACTGACTTCCAACGCACCCGCCGACGACATCGACCAGACCATCTCGATGATGATCCATACCAACGAGCTGGAGAAGCACGTCTCTGTCGGCACATCATTTTCCGACTGCTTCCGAGGTGTTGACCTGCGCCGGACTGAAATCACATGTCTGACATGGATCACCCAACCTCTTTGCGGTGCATCGCTGATGGGATTCTCAGCCTACTTCTTCAAGCAAGCCGGTCTCAGCAACGACATCTCCTTTGACTTCTCCATGGCACTCTATTCCGTAGCCATGATTGGCGTGGTGATCGCCTGGTTCGCCATGTCTCACTTCGGACGTCGGACGCTCTTCCTGGCTGGACTATCGGCCATGTGCCTCATCTTGCTGATCATCGGCTTTGTGTCTCTGGCTCCGCCCAAGGCCAGTGGAACAAATTTCGCCATCGGATCGCTGCTACTGTTATGGACGCTGTTCTACGACATCACTGTCGGGACCATCACGTACGCTATCGTCGCGGAGATACCCTCCTGTCGACTGCGGACAAAGACGGTGGTGCTGGGTCGCAGTTTGTACAATGTGATCGGCATCATGAACGGCATCATCACTCCGCGAATGCTCAACCCTTCCGCCTGGAACTGGCAGGGTAAAGTCGGATTCTTCTGGGCTGGTATGTGTTTTCTCTGCCTCACATGGGCGTACTTCCGCTTGCCGGAGCCGAAGGGACCGACGTATGGTGAGCTGGACGCTCTGTTTGAGAGGGGGATCAGTGCAAGAAAGTTCAAAAACACGAAGGTGGAGCTGTTTTGCGAGGACGAGAAGGTGGATGTGGCCGAGCTCAAGAATGGGATGAGAGACGGTCTATGAAAACTGATCGAAGGTAGTGAGAAGCGATGGTCCGAGTGGTCACCTTCCCACATGTCCCGCCATGTGGGTTGGATTGGCAATGACTGACTCTGAGTCTGTCGCCCGTTGTCTCCTGACCAGAATATCATGAGTCCGGCGATAAGCCGGAACCCGAAGTTTGAATAGCTGCTGAGGCGGTTCACGGCCGGTGGCCACGTCGAAACCTCAACAATGATCAACCATCAAACGATCAGCATCTTCATGACATGGTCTCGATTACCGTGGGCTTGATTAATGTCGTACGCCAGGGATCAAACAAAGGCCACTTTCATTCTGCCGACTGAAGCGAGATGTTGCGATCGTCTGTTACGCTGTCGAGTGGAAATCTGCAAGAATGGAGGTTCAGCTCGGTGGCTCGTGATACCGTCCATCGGGAACCGCCAGGAAAGGGGAAATCTGTATGTAAGCATGGCCCAGTGCCCGCGCACGAGGCGACCACTCCTGCGTTCACACGCTGTACTTGGAGACTTTCGGCAGCTTGCTCAAGTGTCAGCCACGAAGTCTGCTTCCGCAACAGGGGAGTGCGTACTGTTCAATCCCAGCTGTGGCACAAATCCATATTCAAAATGAATGAGTCCATCCACAGCGACAACACTTTCGGATGTGCATGCAAACTGCCCAATGAAGATGGAACCGATGAGCACGGACGTGCTGGGCAGTGTATTCCGCACTAGTGGTCTTGAGTGAAGGAGGAGTCGAGAAGAGGGTCGTTGAAACCTGACAGAGAGGAGGCAGAGTGTCCTTGCTTCGATCGAGCCACGAAGCGGCGCTATAACGCTGACTTTGAGTGCGTTCTCGAGCCCAGACAGCATCAAACTTCTTTATCGTTTTGCCGTTCATACACATCTCAACAATTTTGGCAATCTCTGGCACCATATGGCGCTTGCCATATTCTCGACAATGCTTCCGACCGTGGTCTCTCAGTGGGAAGCAGCACCCGTCTCCTGAAGGGCACAGCCGGAGCTTCGGACTAATACAGACTTGAGCAATTGTCGATTCTTGCCCCGGACTATATCATGTGGATCAGAACCGCTCTGAGCGAATGCTGCCTTGTACCGTCAAGTCGGACTCCAATGCCTCCTTGATCGGTGATGCTGTCGTCTTTCGAGGGAATGCTCTTTGAACTCTACCCAGTCTCCAGCGCAGCAGCAGCACACATCTTCCTCTCCACAGGCCAGGCGGATTGATCAAAACGTTCTCTGGCGTCAAAATCTCGTGGCCAAAAGAATGACAACTTCACGGCGAGTCTTCGGGGACGCCGAGAGACATAGCATTCTCTCGATGACCTCCAAGCATCCAGAATCGGCAATATCGTCGTCTTCGTCCCGTCGTCCTCAACTCACGATTCGTGCCGGGCTACTGGTCGCCAAATCGCCATCTCAAGTGCATACTTCCGTGGTAGCTGGACTTCGCCAAAGACAGAGACCAGCCTCGGCCTCGTCAGCATTGGTGGCACGCCAAGAGCGGATGATCCAGAGTGCCCTCATCCAAACGATGCTGAAGCGATCCTCCTCTATCAGTGCTTCGGTCACAGCCGGCTGGGACTGTCATCGCATAATATCGTCAAGCGTTGCCGGAAGATTCCGATTGGCAGCGCAAGGATAATCTCGGCGATTGAGGTACTGGTCACTGCTTCGTGGGACCGATCGATGTTGTGAACGCCGGGAGGCTCGTAGGAGTAAGATGTGCTCGGATGACCTACAACTGGTAAGTGGGCGATTGGAATGGATTCCACTCAGCGTGCCACCATGATCGAGCGGCCGCTCCTCATACTCCACGAAGAAAGGGTCAACGCCCCTTGATTGTCACCGACGATGTTTGATATGGCTGAGGAGTTCCACAAGACTTTTGGGCGGCGGGATGGAAGCCGAGCCAGCAGTAAGCGAGGAAGGACCCAATCCCCATCTGTCCAGACAACACCTCTAGCGCCAGTTGCGTTCAGGGATTGCTTCTCGGAATCCTGTCGAGCAACGCCAGAGATGCCAGCGTATCTTCCGGGACGTCTTGGCCATACTCGGCGGAGAGCCTCTCACACTCCGTTCGTCGACTGCATCACTCGTCCGGATCTTTCGCTCGCAGAGCTCTGCCTGCTCAGCGAGTCCAGCGTCGTTTGGCGAGAAAGTGTACAACCAGTGCTTCCTCGTGACCTCTCAATGATTCGTACCAGGCAGAGGCAGCAACTATCGACCTCTCCCCTCGATACTCGTGACGGACTCCTGACCCAGTGGAAAAAGCTTGAGGACTCCCCTCGATCGAGTCGAATGTTCTGCCGTGAGCTGTCGGATACGATCCTTCTGGCGTGGAGCAGCGTCTCGGTCCTCGCCTGCCACATTTGTCTCCTCACCTGGCTCTCTCTCTCTCTCTCTCTCTCCTGCCCTTGCAAAAACGGAGCTGATGCAGATATGTCCTCGTCTTGATACTCACCTCCAATCGCAGAACAAAAGTCAACGTGCCTTACCCCCACGATCGTAGCCGTTCTTTCAAGAGAAAAAGTTGTTGCCATTTCAATCGGTATATCATCCAGAACCACCTCATCACCCACCACCCAAAGGAATATCCATAACTTCATTACACCTCCTCATCTTCTTCCCCGTCAACCTCCTACATCGCCACGCCCCGGTTTCCATTCCCCGGCGGCCTCCTCTCACTCCTGCCGGGCACAGGCCAAGGGCCCATCCCATCTACCTCGCTCTTCTCCGTATCATCCCTGCTCTCCTCCGTCGCCATCGTCGTCGTCCTCGCGAGCGGACTCTTCTTTTCCTCCAAGGGTATCACCTCATTCTTGCTGCCGTTTCGACTCTCGCTCCCCGCGTAACCATATCCATACGGCATGAAAGCCTCCCTCGTGCGCGCGGGTGAGTTGCGTCCCGAAGCGGAGGAGGGGTGCAGGGTGGAGCCGCTGGTTTGATGCGTGACGCCTTTTTCGGTGTCGACTTTGCGGGTGGTGATGCCGGCGTTGAAGCCTCCGGTCATGGCGTCGCGTTTGCGGTCGAGGCGTTTCTTGAGGAAGATGAGACCCCAGGTGAAGAGGGCGAAGGCGATGATCAGGACGAGAATCATGATGATCCATTGCTGGACAGGTTGTCAGTAAGTCGTGAGACGAAAGGCGGAATGGAGGAGATGTACGTAGTGGCCAGCCCACCAGGTTTTATCGCTTTTCTCGTCATCGTTTGAGCCACTGCTGTTCTGCGGCGGGCTGTTCGCGTTGCTGTTGCTGCTGTCGCCGGAGTTGGTGTTTGTGCTGCCAGAGCCTGTAGTTGCTCCGTTGTCGGTGTTCGACGAGCCGCCCGAAGTTGGCTGCGAGTTCAATCCATCCTCCGCATGCTCCGACGCTCCGTTGTCATTTCCACAGTTGCCGTTGTACCACACCGAGACCTGCGCGTTATCCGAGGGATCCGTGCACGCCGCATCGCAGATGCCGACCGCGCTGGAGCGGAGAGTTGTGAGGTAGGCGGACTGACAGAAGCAAATCCAGCCGGTCTGCGTTGATGGACCGGTCGCCGCGGTACATGCTTGGGCGGCTTGCTGGAGGAGGGTGCACTGTTGAGCGCATGTGGGGAGTCGACTATTGCCGTCGATGAGGACACCCTGGCCGGATTGGGCGGAGACGAGGGAGGAGAGGAGGGAGAGGACGAGGAGGAGAGGAGTGAGGTGGAGAGGGATTCGGCGAAGTTCCATGGTGGGGAATTATGCGTGTCAGAGGTGATGCGCGGTGGGTTTCAGTTCGTCGGCCAGCGATGGTGAACAGGTGGGGATGGTTCGGTCTGGGTGAGACGGATTGTGTCGCGGGGTAGGATCGGCGGTGATGGCCTCGAGCGGGGTGTTCGCGATAAGGATCGGTGTCAATCGGAGGTTGCAGACTCGCAGTGTCAATGTGTCTCGTCCGGCGTGGAGGGTGGAGAAGCGGACGGCGAGTCTTCGGGCGGCCGGCTCTGTGCTGTGCTGTGCTGTGCTGCGAGGAATGCAGGTCGGAAGACTGGGATTGTTTGGCGAAGAGCGGCAGGTGGAGCTCGCAGTAGTATGAGAAGAGGCGCGAGGTTGAAACGACGGCGGGCAAGAAGTGAATCGGTTGTAACACGTGTGTCAGACGGAGAAGGAAAGAATGAGGAAGAAGGGCGCAGGGAAGGTGCAGGTGGTGTGATCTGAAGGATGCGAATGGATGCACAGAATACGAGCTGGGAATAGCGCGATCCGGAGAGACAAGACAGGGCTGCAGCATGGTACAAATAAGATTCGGCCGACCGTTGGAAGCTTGAATCTGATGAGAACGTTGCCTCCGATGTCCGCTGAACCAGACTGTGAATTTGATGAGGCAGAGGCGATCGGTTGCATTGATCGGATGTCTCTCCTCTTCGCTGAACATCCACTCCAACCACCTGGAGTGAACACATGTTCCGCGTGAGTCCATGTTTCATACCGCATTCTTTCCGATCCGTCCATGTACACACATGCAGGTACCTTTCCTGTTCCTAGCCAAGATTGTTCTGCAGCCGAACCCCGAATGCTTCGAAGCGGGGCACGACTCCACTCACCACCTGGAATCTGCGGGTCGCCGAGCCGTTGCGAGAAGCGAGATGAATCCGCCGTCAACTTCATAAAACTTACCTCGACTTTGTTATTGCCCACTCCATCTTTGTTATGCGTCCGACAACGTGCGAGATGCAGACCAAAATACAGACTCGACCACCTGCACATCGGCTGCGCTGCTGACATAAAGCACCGCCGCATCACGACCCGACAAGCATCACCCATTCATCACTGCCGGCACTGACGACACAAGACCAGCATCCTCCTTGTACTGCAGACGTGTCCTCCAGCATCTTCCATGTCGAGGGGCCCGTCATCAACGTGCAGCCGCAATCTCGACGTTTTCCAATCTCAAAACGATGACCCATCAAATATGACAACCGCTGAATCCTGCACCTCACGGAAATCCATCCACTTCCCTTTGCCTCGCTCTGCGTCTTGCGCTCCCTCCTGCAGCTTTCTCCACTGCGAAAGCTGCCAAGGTCCACTTCCCACATTCCGTTAACATGGAACGATACAGACTACGGCGACTACTTCATGCTGCAGCACCCGGGAGAGGAACGCCGCTGTGACAGTCGCTGCAGCTGCAGTAGTCGTTGCTGCAATTTCTGTTCCTGGACGGTACGACCTGCGCTTCGGCGATGCTCGGTGGGCGGATTGTGGCTGAAGAATGTGATCAGCGGAAGAAGAGTGCAGGTTTGCAACGGCGTCGGAGTAGGATGCTGGCAGATGCATCGGACGTCGGTCGCAGGCTCAGTGTTGGGCCGCAGAAGTCGGAATCGGACTCGCGAAATCTCGGGCCTCACGTCTCAGATGAGGACAGGCTTCATCGTGCTTCTCGCTGTCTGGCCAGCCTGCAGATGTAGACCTCACTGTTGGTGCCTGGGAGGTGCCATGGCGCTCTGGCAAGAAAATGGGGATGCGCGAGCGGAGTCTCTCCTCCCGAAGTATATGGTCAGATCATCGACCTTTACGTTGCAGCGTCTTCCCCAAGACTCGAACAAGACTGGCCGTGCTTTCCTCGAGCGCGAGGACGTTGACTTCCGGTGGCATATCAGATCCCGAGCGCAACATCTCAGGCGAAGTCCTTGGAGGTGTCAGCCCATCGTCACAAGCCGGCATGACCGCCGAGCAGGAAGCAACAGGCTTCGTTCATTGGCAAGCTGGACTTGCGAGGTCAAGGTCTGGATAGTTTGGCGTTACGAAAACCCCCTCAAGATCACTGGTCGGTCTGGCAAATATCGCACGGCTTCACGGTCTCCGCGAATCTCTCTGCTGTCCTCATACTCTCTCTGTCGTTCTGTCTTGGCACTTTTTCGTTCTCTTCTCTCTCTCTCCGATGTCTTTTCAGTCTTCTGGCTGCTTCACTTTACTCTCTTTCACTTGCATGTCTCTTCTCACAGGCCCGTTCGCTCTGGAAATCCGCTTGAGGTCAACGACGAATCTTCTTTACCAGCGACATTGGCTCCTCGCACAGTGCTCCCGGACGCTCTTACATCATACCCCGAAACTGGCAGATGTGCCAACGATCAGCAGGCAACATGCATCAAGAGTTGCTGACGATCAGGGGGAGAACTGCACGCGAAACGCAATTACTCTCATTCTCGGGTCCGCAGCCAAACGTGGCGTGAAAGGTTCAAAGGAATCGCCTCGATCGCTGCCTCGTTCTCACCGCCGGAACAGCTGCCGACGACGAATGTCCTCATTTGACAGTCCGCTGCCTGGACGCCATTCCACACCTCACGATGCGTTCGGCAGGTCAGATCACCATTGGGATCGGCATTCTGGAGCACAATGTCGCGCACCGAGAACATGAGTGAGTGGCCTTTTATACGGAACTCATTGACAGCCATATACCCTTCTTGATGCGACAAGATCTCCTCCATCGAATTGGGCCAAAGAGAGTGGCAGCACGGCTCCTTGTCAATTCCATCTCGCCCGTCGAGATCTCACCGGCTCTTTTCGTTGGTTCATCGTCGAAGGTGCGGTGATGACGTGGAAGATACGAATGGCAACCCGGCTCAGCGCGCGCAAAACACCCTTGGCCGCGCAGTGGAGTCCCGTGAAGGGACAGCGTTTGGGCTCGCGAGGGTCGTTGGAACAAGTTCCTGCAATCGCACAAATTTAGCCTCATTCGCCACGACACCGCACCGGAGCGAGCTGACCGTAGCAGCATCCAGCGTGGCAGTATGCAAGGATGGGAGTCGCAGAGCCAATTGCTTCTGCCGGCACTTTGAACGGGTGGAAGACAGTGAAGCAGATGAAAAGACAAGCACAAAGAAAGATAGTCAACCATAAAGTACAAGTACACACCAACTTCCGTCCAGAGCCGGCGCCAACATCCGGCCGTTCCTCCATTGCTCCTCTCAAACCACGATCGGATGCTCCTTTGTTCCCAGCCTCATTGAACAGAACCTCCCAATCACAGCATTCATCTCCTGTACCCGCTCGTGGGACAAGTAGGTGAACTTGCATTTGAGCGCCGGGTCTTCCTTCCGAGCCATTTCCCATGCGTCGTGAAGAACCTGCGTTGTGAGACAGGGGCAGCGACTGAGAATGAATCGAATTTGAGGCTCGGTCAGCTCGCCAGCGGTGAAGTGCTGGTCGGAGGATACTGTCTCAGAAATGAGCCGTGGACCGCGGGATAACGTTGGCAAGGTGGTGAGACTGTTCCGCCTCTGGACGCTGGGTCTGTTGTTCGACACAGAACGACTTGTTTCCACGACTGGTGAGCTCTGGGTGGCTCCATTCTTGGTTCCAGAGTCGATGAAGCTGTGTCTACAGCGTGGAGCCCAAGGTCCGCATTCCGGATGATTGAAGTCACTCGGTGGTGCAACCACTTTCTCCAGGAGCGGAGCGTCTCCGTCTGGTCCTTTTTCGTAGATGATGTCGAGGCTACCAGTACGCTCACTGCAACGAGTGGATCGGGAAGACGAGGTGAAAGTCTGGATGTTCACAATGTTCGAAGACCTTTCAGAGCGCCGCCGTCTGCGTGAAGGTCCGACGGAGACCTCTGAGCCTCTCCTTCGCTTTCGCCGGACGATTTGAGCGTCCGAAGAGCTGCAAGCGGTATCGAAAGGTGAAGGCGAGGTCTGCTGCGACGAAAGCTCGCCGGTGCCGCCGGCTGCGTCGGGAGAGGACTCCAGCATCCCGCAGTCCGGGAGAGGCGAAGATACGGATGTGCTGTCGTCTGACCGTAAAAAGGAAACTCTCGGTCCATCTCCATCTGTTGCTGGGTCTGGAGGCTTGAAGTTCAGAAGCGCAAGCCCTGCACCCGGATGGTCCTCGCTGAGGTCCAGAACTTCCAATTCAGTCTGCGGGAGCGGACAACGATCTCGTCGAATAGACATTTTGGCCAACAGATCCCGCTCAGCCGCATTGGATGAATCATCATCACCACGATCATCATTCACTGTGCGCTCCAGCGTTGTCTCAGTTGGCGACTCGCAAACCTCCTCATCGTCCTCATCGTCCTCGTCGTCGGAGTCGATCAAACGGAGCCGATCGGGTCTAGCCAGCTGCTGGAATCGAACTGGGAGTGTCAGTTGTGAAGCATCAATTCGACCATCGTACCCTCGTACCGTCGTGCCGATGTGTACAGGAGACACTGGCTTTGCTCAGCGAGCAATTGGTACATGCACCGCCATTGAAGTTTGGCGACGTCACACATTTCGGAAATGGCAGGACTGCTGCGCTCTTGCAGTGGTCGCATGGTATCTCGCAGGCGTAGCCAGCGACGTATGTCGTTGCTGCCAGAAGGTTGTTGGCATTCATCCTGTACGACATGTCCGATGCCACAAACTCGGGACGAAAGGTGAGTTGCTGACGAGCTGGCATGTTGAGATTTGTGGCGACAGAGGAGGTAATGTGTATCCTGTCAATGTCCGAGTCATGCTTCAGTAGTGCAAGCAAGCTTCGTGTGTAGTCCAGTCCTTCTTCAGGACAGATCATGTAGCCGTCCATAAGTCCCGGCTTGCCATCTGGCTCCGGATCGTAGATGGTGCTGTAAGAAAGCGTTGGTGTCTCCCTTACATCAAACACTCGAGCTGGTCCCGATCGAACGGCCGGATGATGTCGCTGATACCTGGCAATTGCTTTCAGTGCGCAACGGAGCTCCCATATTGGATGCCACGTGGGAACCCACTCAATCGTGGTCTGATCTTCCCCGTCGCCATCTGGCATCGCTCGTGATACTGGCCAAGGCGCACCCTCGACCAGAACAAACGTTTCGTCATTGTGCTGAGTCTGAATCTCGACCTGGCAAGTCGCATGTCGGGACGGAGCCCAGTGGACAAGATACTCTACCATGCCTCTCAATTCCCGAGTCCCGCCAATCCGATCAATGTCCCATGATCTTCCTATGATGCCTTCGATCGATGATACGGCCGCTTCATCATCTGTTGATATTGTATCCTCGTGATCGGACTCATGCCCGTTATCCTCGTCGCCCTGGTGGTCATGGTCATCGTGGTCGATGTCTTCCTCATGCAGCGTATTGGTCTTCCGAGAGCCATTCCTGGCAGCGATGGGCCTGTCTGTGGCTCCGTCCCCAACCTCTTCATCGCTCTCGCTGTCAGAGTCCGAGGTGTCTCTCGATCGTCGGCGTCTGAATCTTTCGACCGGAGCGTGGTCCTGGGCAATTTTCGGGACCGTGAAGTGCTTCCCATCCGAGGCTTCACCGAAATTGTTAGCATTGCCCTCTTGAGTGCTCAGGAGTTGCAGAGACGTACGCATGGTGTCTTCCTGCTCAAGCGCTCGCCACTTCCTTGGATCCGGCGTAAGAGCAAAGCTGCGATCGTTTCTGCGAGCGAGGTCCGCCAGTGATCCACTTTGAGGCGCGGGTCGGAACCGGTGATCGATTTGTCTGCGAAGATGGAGTTGCAGCTCTGCGTAAGACCGATCCCGTGGCATCGAAAATAAAAGCAGGATGAGGTTGCAGGAAAGAAAGAGGGAATCAGCAGAACGGCAAAGGGGAAAGAATGACCGACGCGAACACGAACTCACGCGTATAGTGCAGCGGAATCAAAAACATTGCACAGTCAGGATGGAGCCCTGCTGGCGCGGCGCACTGAGGATGCAGACACATGCCAATGGATCGATGGCGATGGTCCCGAGCGCCGACTGCGGGTCTCCCAGGGACGTTCTCTCCATGAACAGCCACAGACAATTTGATCACATTTGTATCAAAGTCCAGCACTCCCGGTCGCTGCATGAGACCCGCAGTTTGCGGCCATGAGATCTGGTCCGGGCGGCCATGCAGGAGAAATGCCGGTCTTGGTGTCGCACTTTCATTTTCATCTCTTCATCGCCTTAGAATCAACTCATTGAACTTCTTCCGTTTGCATCGTTGGTTTGTTGCGTGTTTGTCTGCGTCGAAGTCGAAGTGAGGTGAGCTCCCGTCACAAATTTGACAGCCTCCAGAACGCTAACCCAAGACGGAAGCTGTACAAGGATGCCCAAGCCGAGATCGCCCAAGAAGAAGGCGGGCAAAAAGCGAGTCCGATCCGAATCTCCTGATCTCCAAATTGTTCCCCATGAACGAGACTGGCTGCATGCGAACACGAAGCCGAGCGAGCGGCGGAAGCAGAAGCGCGAGAAAGAGGCAGCCAAAGTCAAAGCCGAACAGCCGGAAAGCGAAGCGGAGGATGAGCACTCAGAGTCATCCAGCGACGATGATGACAGCGATTCGGACACTTCGGATACTTCGACGGACGATGTCGGTTCGTCGCCTCTCGGCAGGATGACAGCACCTCGAAGAGCTACCAAGGTCGTCCTGCCCTGGAGTCGAAAAGCCAACAAGAAGGAAATGCTCAAGTCTTTGGACGTTCTGGCGACCTACACTCCCAAGAGTCGGCTGGGCTCTTGCTGCGTGCAGCAGATGGTCGACTGTTGGCTTGGCGATCCTGCGCAGGCTGACCTCCCCGGATTCTTCGCCGAGATGAGGCGGGAGTTGCTGGCTCGCAAAGTCACGTCTCGCAAGATCAAGGCTGTCCGCGAAGGTCTTTGTCGAGGCGCGGCTGTGGAAATTGCAGCCTGGCTGAAGCAGTGGATCCAGGACGACCTCGCCCTTCATACCATCGCGGCGGAGCTTTCGCTGAAGACTACAATTCGCGAGGACCTGCGGAGCGACTCGAACAATTTCCCTCCGGAGGATGTCAAATCCCGCCCACGGAAGACTCCAAAGACTGTCGCATCCAAGTCCCCCGCGACTTCACTCCCCAAGATCGCCGCCGCCTCACCAGCGAAGCCCATATCCCATGCTCCAAAGGCAACTTCCAAGCCAAAACGCAAGGCCGATGTGTTCATGCAGGAGGAAAGTTCTGCGGAAGACGGCATTACGTCTCATATCCCAAAGCTGGGCTACCCCATGCCACCGATCACGAACTCCGAAGCCGGGCCAAGCAAACGCCCACGACTGGCAACGGCAGTTGTACAGAGCTTTCAAACTCTGCCAGCTTCCGCAGAACCAGTCGCCGTCACCTCTCCACCCAGTGCGAACAAGCGTTCGAAGCTTCCCAAAGTTAGCAAGAAAAAACCAAAAGCGTCGATGAAGTCCGGTGCCTCATCCGCCGCCGGCATTTCAGCCGTGACAGCCGATGTCAAAGGCACGAAGGATGTTCCAGCCAGTACGACGAGATCTGGCCTTCCCACTCCACCAAACAGCAGTCCAGGTGTTATTACAGGCATTGAGATGAAGCAGAACGATGGACGGACTGGAAATCATGTCAGGCAAGCCACATCGGAAAACGCCTCTCGAAGCGGAACCAAGAAGTCAAAGACTCCAGCAACACCTCGCACCAAGTCGAAAGATGCGACCACCGTCAAAGTCAAGGAGGAAGACGTTATTGGTTACACAGGCGTTCCTCTTCTTTCGAGTCCGAAGAGGTCGCCCCGTGCTGCAACGTGCCCTCCGCCCGGCTCCCTTGGTGAGCATGCTTCAGCTATGGCCTTCGTGCCGTCGTCGAAAAAGAAATGCTGAGCCAAAGTTACAGCTCTCCGACCACTCCCGCCGTCGTCTTCCCACCGCGGCCTGCGCAAAGCAAAACTGGTCCAGCACTCTGCTCCTTCAAGCTCCCGCTCATTGGAGAGGAGACCATTGCTGCCACCACCCTGTACCATCTCACACTCAGCTCTCGCCAGGAAGGATCACTCAAAGTCTTTGATCCTCTTGACCGGCACACCCGACAATGGGCTCGCCGACCTCCGAGAGCAAGAAGTGAAACGTGCTTGCGACGATGCTGGCCTAATCTCACATCCAATCCGACGGTGCGGGCCACTTGCCTGGATCGTCGAGCCCTTTCACTTCGCCGTCTGGATGCTGAACACCATCGTCAAGATCCGCGGCCGGGAGATCAAACCCGAGAGTATCCCGTCCCCGACAGGCAGATACTACATTGCCGACATCACCGGCATGCAGTTGCAAAGTCAAGACATCTTCGCCGCTGTGAGAGCCACGTTTCCGCCGGCTGACAAGTACAAGTTCTCGGTACATCGCCTGTTGGACGCAAAAAGAGGACACGGAAAGGCATACGTGCTGGTTCAATTCATGTTCCCTCCTCGTGTGTTGGCTTTTTACCCCAGCCTGCTGGACGTTTCCGGGAATGTGGTTCGCCCTGCATTCAAGCCGATGGATCAGCGCAGGCCGTGTCCGTACTGTGCGGATCATGGCGGCGGGGTCTTGTGCAAGAAGGCGATGAAGGCGGTGGATGAAGAGGTCGAGGATGCAGGAAGGAATGGCAAGGAAGTTAGCCTTCGTAGGCGGAGATGAATAGGCAGAGGTGAAGGTCGTGGGTATCCGGCTGTGTACGTTTCGTCGTTACGTTCCTCCGGCGCCTCGAGATGTATCATAGCTGGGCAAGTAGCGCTTCGGACAACCAAATTGCAGCCAACGTCTGGGGGATTGTCAGCGGCGGCGTATTTCTTGACGTGGCGACTTCAGTACTGCAACATGGCCCAGCAATGTCTTTCCGCAACGGACGTCACTTTGATCAGCAGCGGAACGCAGTCATGCCATCGCACCACTCCTGGACCGAAGTGTTGGACTCCTCGAGGTCCTGCCACTTGTTCCATCGCTGTTCATCCCATCACTGAATCACTGGAGATCGGGGAACTTGACATCTTCGGACTCTCCGACCTCCCAAGACTTCTTCAGCGAGCCTCAATCTCAGCGAGCTCTGGACGCCCCTCAAAATATTCGCCAACGGCCCCGCAGCTCCAATCGTACCTCTTACGCATCGACCGTCAGACTCGACGATGGATCGACTGGTCTTCAATCGACAGAAGTGTCCTAGCAAGGATGTTGACAGTGCTGAGATATGCGGAAGAGAAGCGGGAGATCGTTTGGACAATTGTGGAGTCCAAGCTATAAGTCAACTTACTGGAGCAATTGGAAGGTTGATACGAATCCTCTGCCTCCCATCACGAGCATTTCGACGGTGTCCTTACACGACTGGCAGCTATTCTGGAGTTCACGCCGACCATGCTGTTTCATCAATGATTCTTGCTGGCCTTGACACCAGGAAAGCTATGTACAGGCCCTTCGGAAAAGGCGATGAAAGAAAGCACGAACTGAAAATCTCTCACTTACTGACAGAAGCCATCGGTCGTGCAAGTTCTCGGCATGCGACTCACCTCTATTTCCATGATCGCACAACTCCCGCTTTCCTCACTCACCTCAATCATCACTCAGGTCGATGATGGTGTCCGGGCGAAAGCCGCAGTACCGCTGGAGGGCAACGCCCAGTATGTCGTAATAGACTTCCGAGTAGAGTTCCCACTTCGTGTACTGTCCCAGTCCGGGTCTGTGCTGCACATCCTTCCAAGCCTCGTTGAGCAGGATTGCCAGGCCGCACGGCGAGCGACTGATGATGTATTTGATCTGCTCCGCGGTGAGTTCACCTTTTGCGAAGACTTCATCATTGTAGACCGTGTAGGATCTATAGCTCGACAGATTTTCGGGAAGACGGAATCCGACTTCCGGATCAATGCAGGCCCGGCCGATCTTGCGACAGCGAGCGTGATATGTAACATCAATGCTCCGAGTGGGCGGAGGTGACCCGTGTAGGTGCGTCGGCGCAGAGTGTGTGCCCTGAACGACAGAATCTGCTCGGACTCGCTTCACCGATGAGACCTCATCTCCTCCGTCCTCGTGGGCGCGACGCCTCTTTCGCTCGGCGGCCGGACCTGCTTCTATGTTGTCGATGTCCAAAGCTTGAGCAGTGTCGCTGGCCAGCAAGGTGATGCGTGACGAGCCGGATGTCGGGGCGACATTGTGCAACGTAGCTGCGGTCCGAGCAGTGACTTGATCCATGATCTGCAGCGCCGACATGCCGGACGCAGCCTCGTGCGCCGCATCTGGCACATCAGCATCCTCACCCTCGGCGTCATCGGCTTCCATCTCATCTTGTTCGCCGCTGGGTCGCAGGCTCATCCTCCACTCCACTGCAAGAGTCAGTGCACGGGTCAAAACGAGGAATTGATGGCTCGCTTACGCTTGTTGTGGAATTCACAAGCCGTGCCGCGACCGGCGACTGCGCAATTTGTACAGGCGCCCTTGAACGCTTCTCGCAGCGCGACACACTTGTTGAACGGTCCGCCTTTCTCGGTGCAGCGCGTGCATTGCCTCGTCTGAGCATGGCCGGCAATTTGAACAAAAGCAGCTCGGAAATGGACATCACGCGACAGGTCGTACGGCTTCAATGCCTCGGTGAATGATCTGGCAAAAACCAGTCTCTGCCTGCGAGGCATATTCAGGAATGCGAGCACGGATGGGCGGAAGAGGCCAGCATTCCTCAATTGCTTCTTGGCGCGCCGGAGCAGGGAGATGGTGTAGTCTGTCCCGGGCTGAGGCACAAAGATGTCGTCGTCGATCGAACCGTACACGTCCATGTCTGACTCCACCTCTGGATCTTGCACATTCTGAATGGAAAGATTCCATTGACCAAAGTCGAGAGGTTTGCCTGGCGTCGGATGCCGACGGTCATATCCCGCCATCGCCTCGAAGGCAGACGACAGTTCCCACACTGAATGGACTGTGGAAGTCCATCGCACGCGAGTCTGTGGTATTCCTTCGATCGGCGAGACAGCACTGAGGCGGTCGACCTGCCAGGGTTTGCCCTCGACGTAGACCCTTTGCTGGTCGTGACGGGAGTCCGTCTGCAGACTGGAGGTTGGGTGGACTGACGACTTCCATCTCACGGTGTATTCGAGGAGGCCTCGAGTCTCTTGACGGGCCGTGATGGCCGAGACGCTCCACGAGCGAGGTGGAACTCCACGTGTCGCCGTCTTGATGGTGCTTGCAACGGCGGAACTCTCGCGATCATTTTCATCGTTTTGTTCGTTGTCGAGTGGGACATCTGCGCCTCGCACTTTCTCGCCTGCATCACCCGTTCGGTGCTTGGATTTGGTCTTTCGCCTAGCCGCGGTGGTTGAGCCAGGAGCCGCGCTCACGAGCTGCCCTCCGGGCGGATTCAGGGAGGAGAACACTGTGCGCCTGGTCAATAGTCGGATGCAACAAGTGGGTGGAGATCTGTCGTACCGAGTTTCGACGGCGCAGGGCTGGATAAGGTACGGTACGTGGCCATCGCAACAGTTCAGCAGCAACACGCCGCTTCGGGGATCTTGTGAGATGCCGAAGGCTCGCCGAATGAGCCGCCGGTAGGTATTGTCGGCTTGGCTGATTGCGAAGAATGAACCTCTCGCGGGAGGTGACGAGCGATCCGAGGAAGTGCTCTCTGATGTGTCTCACGCGCAAGTTCTTATGATGGTGAGGGGCAATTTTGGCCTTCGTGCTCTTATCGCACGGCCCGTTATCGACGACCGAAGTATTGCCGTTGCGCTGTTCCCGCGAGTGATCATCGGCCCAGGGACAAAGTGAAGTGAGCTGTTGGACCGTTCAGAGTGGCAGAAATTTCGAGCTGCAATGCTTGCAACAGTCGGAGAGTGAGAGCTCATATCTTCAAAACATATACCTTACCATTTCGATGTCGGCAGTTGCAGGTACGCTAGGCGTTGCTTGTGGGCCGTTCCTGCCTCTCTTCGGCAAGTTGCTCCTCCGAAACTCTATCCCATTGCGCCATCACATGGATGGGCCTCCTTTCTTCCTCGAGATGACCGACGTTCTCCGATCCATCTTCGGCGAGTGCGAGGACGGGGAGTGTTGCGAGAAAGATTGAATGAAAGCCGCGAGGCCGCGTGGACCGGTCTCCACTGCTCAATTTCGCACGCTCGTCTTCCGCCATGTCCGCCAGCAGCACAGATGAGAGGTCAGCGCTCCTGCAATTCCCAGGCCCTTCGCCGTCCGAACAGCGAGAGACCCAGCCTCTTTCAGATGCGTACAAGCAGTTCTGCTATCTCGTCGGCAATCGACCAATAGATTATCCACCTGGCAAGACGTATTACCCGCCCGAGGACTCGCTCTACTATCGAGCGGTCCAACATCGCAGATCACAAGGAAGGATGTACGCGCTCACCTCGGCTTTGATCAACACAATGCTCCTCACGCAGGTGGTATTGGGAGCTGCATTGACGGGAATGGGAGCGAGCAATTCACCGGGGTGGATCATTACTATCATCGGAGCATTGAATACTATCATCGCCGGACTTGTGGCGTTTATGAAGTCACGCGGACAGCCCATGCGAGCGAGGATGTTTCGAGATGATTTGGAGCGTGTTGTAGACGAGATCCACAGCTCGGCGATCATGTGGAGGTAAGCTCCCAAAGCATGCAAGGCATAAGTTTCGGAAGCCTTTCGACTTCCATGACTTTCTGAGGAATTTGCTGACATTCATACTTCGCCTCTGTAGAGGGATCAGCCAGGGCATTCATGGCTACGATGCCATCGATACTGATGAGTCTGTGACTGTGAGGAGTGAGGTTGCAAGGCTTACGAGGCTTTACGATCGAGCTGTCAAGACGAACACCATCAATGATCCGGATTATTACGGCGGAGCAGGAGTCGGTAGTGATCCGTCAAATTCTGGCCTCCGAAGTCGACCTGGACAGCCAGCTCTGCCTGCAGCGCCCGCACCAGCCACAGCTCCTGTCGTTGATGGCAACCTAGCTCCGGCTCATGCTGCAGTCCCTACGCCAGACCCAGACGAAAGTCCCGCGACGAAAAAGCTTTCTCCCTCCAAGAACGACACGCCAACGGCAGCCACCGCAAAGCCAACTGAACGGGAACCAACGAAGGCTGCCGCAGACGCTCCAGCGATTTTGCCGGATTGTGGTTCGTCCACGGCTGCAGTTTCTCCAGGTTCACCACCTCCCAGTGCAATGCCTACGACAGAGAGTGCGCCAGTGGGCGCAGCAGCCATCCCGCCCGGGGTGGACCGGGTCAAGTCGAACAAGCAGACCACCAAAGTTACAGAGGATCTTTCACGGGACTCAGAGCAGGCTGTGGGCGGAGCGCGGAGTCATCCTTGTTGAGTCTGGCTTTCTATCGAAGCATTTGAGGGGAGGGCGGCGCTGCCTCGTTTCTCTTTGCGATTTCACCGACAAAGCCTCGAAACATACTCGCTATCTCCACGGCGCTTTTTACCCAGACAGCTTGAGTAAGATCGCTGGAAGTCCAAGCGACTACTATGGTATGGTACACAGTGGGCAAGACGGAAGGATCATTGGTAAATGCCGAGATGTGGAGGTCATGAGGATCTCGAGGAGCGATGAGGCTTTGTGTTTCTTGGGGATCTTGAGAGAGACGAGACTGAGCCAACGTGGGTGCGGTCACCACGCCATTTGCAGCCTAATCAAGCACAGGTCAGCGCTCAATACTCTTGGTAGCGTATCGGACCTCCGGTCAAGGCCAATGCGATTTCGACGAGCCGACGCTGCCGATCTTGCCCGTGAAGGTGGATTAGCCAAGTACAACTTCAACTGGAGAGTCAATGCAGTATGTCAGACTCCACGTGCATTTTGCCGTTCAGGGAAAAATAACACCGCACGCATCGTGCGGTTCGCACATGGTTTGTCTCTTCACTTGATGAGTCCCGACTTCTGTTACTGCCGCTTTGCAAAACACTGTCCCGGAAACCTTCTTGCTTTTTCCTGACTTTCATCCGTCGTATCGTCAGCACTGGACATTTCACGGCAAAAAGGTTGAGCCCAAGTTGGTCATGGAGAGAAGAGCTGAACGTCAAGACCTGTGTACCTGCACGTGCATGTGAGATTCCAAGACGAGATCGTCTTGCTCATTTCTCTCGACTCGAATTGCGGTAATGCCAGCGGTGGCGGAGTGAGCGTCCAGCGGATGGCCAAGCACGGTCCTGATATTAGCGGAGCTACTCTGACCTCGTTCTTTTCCACATAATGTCTGCCGAAACTGGAGGACCACATATGGTCCGGGCTGTCTTTGCGTTGCATTGTTGAAATGCCTTCGCTTGGCTTCGGTCCGTGTCAGCATGGCAGAAGTGAAATGCGGAGTGTTGACATGACTTCGCTTGGCTTCGGTCTGTGTCAGCATGGCAGAAGTGAAATGCGGAGTGTTGACATGACTTCGCTTGGCTTCGGTCTGTGTCAGCATGGCAGAAGTGAAATGCGAAGTGGACCATGAAAGTCATATTGATACAATCCTGCTGGCAAGCTATAAAGTGGACCCCCAGCTCGCTTCTCACCTCTGACATTGCCAGTCTCCTGATCACCCACGTGCGTCCCAATCGAGATGAGGGTTGGTCAGTGTTCTCCTGCACTTTCTTTTCAGCTCCGAAAGCCTTTCCAGCAATCACATCTCCTCCTCCCCGATTATCCTGAGCGATGCGTACGACGACAGCGACCAGCGCCATCACTGCTACTCTCTGGTAATCTCCGGCTTTCCTCCTTTGGAGCCTTGCTGCTCGCAGTCCCAGTCCAATGGAGTCCGGTCATCATCGCTCCATGTGCAATAGAGTATGAACGGATCTAAGAAAATGTTGCAATTTGATGGGAAGGATGTACTCATCTTCAGTCCTGATCGGAATCCCAGGTGGAATGCTGTATGTTGGGACAGTGCGTCGCTCTAGGAGAGGTCCTTCCGAGCGCAGGCACAGCTTCGAGAAGTGTAGCGAATACAACGACGGCGTGCTTCGTGACTGAACACTTCATGGGGAGATACATTGCTTCTTGTCGATGGCTTTGACTTTGAAGGAGATGGACGTTGATCTTGGAGGCACGCCGCAGGAATGATCGCTGGTGTAGACGAAACACGAGGTGGAGCAGAGATGTTGCGCGCCTGCTTGCTTTTCCAGCATCAAGCTACCACAGGACAAGGACATCTTGGGAGCTGCACCGTGCAGCCTGTGTCTTTCAAGGCTGCATTAGCGTTGCCACATGACTCCTTACCATCCTCGGCCGGTGAGGTTGCATGTTTCGTACCAGAAAATCGACACGTGATTTGCAGGAGACTCGTGGAACGGCAGGCTCCGGATTGCATGATAGCGTAGGATCGGGTTCGCATCTCGCGGACAAATTCTCGAGTGAATGATCCCAGATACAGGATGAGCCCGTGCAATGAGACGAGAGCGTGACCACATTGATAACAAGAGTTTCCGGACGACACACAAGCTGGACGAAGTGTTGAAGATGCTGATGCTGGCTCCTGATCGGAAGTGAGCACTTTTCGGGGACCTACCTTTCGCATGAGTGCGAAATGCAATTGTCAGCATGTTCCGGCCGGCATGAATGACTCCTCGAATGTCTCGCCCTCGGATATGAGCAGAGCGATGTTCTTAGCATGTCGTCAATGACACGGACAGCTCCTTCGAGGCTCGGAAGGTACGATACCATCTGCCTTGACCTGCCGCCCAGCAGGCATTGAGGACCGCTGGCGAAAGCTTGACGCATGACTATGACAGCTGCGACGAGCGGTCATCTGGCTAGCAAAAGCACTTTGATCCAGGTGGACGAAACTATGAGCAAGGATGGAGTGCTTGCTGCGACATCCTTCAAGGCCGCGGGTGAGATTTGCAGCAGATGGACATTTGCAAATTCTGCCAATGGCAATGACGAAGATTGAGCCAAAAGATTCCAACAAGGCCAGCACTGCACTGAAGGCCTGCAGGGCGGCCTTCTCGAGAAAGTGATGACGATGGAAGCAACTTCCGCAGCTGGTGCAAACACACTTTGTAGGAAGTCATGTCGGATTCGTCCTCCAGCATGTCCATCATGATTTTGATGGCGCCGGCTCATACTTGTCAACTTGCGTGAGACGCTCTAAGGCCCACGAGTCTGACCCGTCCGGCCTGCGAGTGCGGCATCCAGTCCGCTGCGGCCGTTCTGGCGACGAGATGCATTTCGTGGACCAAGCCTTGCAGCACGAAATGAAAGCACTAACAGGCAGCGCATTCGTGTCTTGAGGATGTTGACCGCGACCTTCAGTCCATTCTCACTGACTCCGGCATTGACATCTACCTCACTTTCCCGAAGCACATGCCGCACAGAGCATCCGAAGGTTCGGAGAGCGCCTTCGCTCTTCAGCTCTTTCCGGGCCGAAGACAACGAGACTTCTCTCCCGGCGGGAATGAGAGTGGCGACATTGAGATACGAACATCCTCATCGCTGAACATGGTGGACGGATGCCCCTTTACTTCAATTCGCGTAGCTTCGAGTACGCTGGGCGGATCTCGCAGGCTGGACATTTCTGCGGGCCGCCGGTCAAAAGTCGTCGCCGCGGGCACAAATGCGAAATGAAGAACTTCAGAAGAACGAACTCATACTCGTCAGAGCATCGTGCCTGCCATGGTCCGCAAGCGCAAGCACACTATGAGGTGAGGCGATGATGAGCGACGAGTGAGGTGCCGACGAGATCGCCGCTAATGAAAGACAGGTCTGCAAATCCTCCGATGCCGCCAGGCGCTTCACATATGGCTCAATATGTCCCTCCAGCCCGAGCGACACCGGCCGAGCTTGCCGCATCGCGAGATCGAATTTTGAGCAGCACCACGCCTTTCATCAAAGAGGAAGCTACCGACGACGATGAGCCCTCTTTCTCCGCACAAGGCCAGACTACTCTGAGTATCCGTACCGCGACGCCCCAGATCGAATCCTGCTCCTCCCAAAAGCAGCCCCAGCGCAATGACGAGAGCAAAGAAGACGAAGGTGCTGAGGCGGTCGACATGGACACCGCCGGAATCAATTGCGCTCTTATGGCATTGACGCAGCTGCCCCCGGATCACGTACTCGTCGTTCCGCATGCCGCGTTCATGGTGAAGCAAAAGCTCGCGGGCACACCATTTGCGGCCCTCCCGCAAAAGCCAATCAAGAGCACAGCCCGATGGATGAAGAAAGAGTTGAAGAGCAACGAGGTGGGACCAGATCGCCGCAAGGCTATCGGAGAGATCGTGCGGAACTTGGAGGCCACCAGTATCGCGGACTGGCTCAAGTCAGCGTTCAAAGATCCAGACACACTTCGCCAAGTGGGCATGATCCTCAGCCAGGATGCAGTTGTAGATGATCTGGACGACACAAAGGCTGCTACCACGAAGCGTCGACGGGAGTGTCAAGGCACCGACGCAGAGTCTGGACAGGATCGCAGCAAGCGCCCGCGAACGAAATCTATGGTGGCTGATCATGGCACCATTGCTCATGCGCCCACGCAACAGCACTATGAATTGCCGCAGGAAGACACACTAGACGAGGCTCGTGCGACTGACCGCAAGTCTCGTTGTTTTCCATGGCTCAACCCTGGCAGTTCCAGTGTCCCAAGCGCCCGCGACATCCCTTCTCCTTCTCTGCAGTCTTCCGGCAACGTATACGGCGCCGGAAGCCCCACATCCGCAGCTTCACTCGGAAATCCCAATCGTAGCACATCTCACCATGTCACCAGCGCTGTGAGCGGCGTCAACAGTCAAGTCAGCGCGACTCAACTCGCTCCTCCGACTGCAGCTGTAACTGGCCCTCAGCACATCTGCATTCCTTTCATCCCATGGACTCCGACTGCAAAGAGCACACACGCCCTGATTCCCATCAACACCCCAGAGATGCCAATCGTCGATCCTCCGATTGCCGCAGTGGCCGAAGCATGCAAAGAAGCTGTTAAGAATGCCTACGTTGTGGAGTGGGTGAAACAATTGGACCAACGCTTCTGGATCGCTTGCTTCCACACCGACAAAACGTTCAGACCTCCTGTCGTGGGCCGCGACTTCAAATTGAATGGAATGAGTTGTCGTATGCGCTTTGTGCCCCAAAGCCCCCCTACGGAGTTCATCGTCGACCTTTCCAGAACCGCGACCGTGACCAGCGGCGTGCTTATGAAATACCTTCGCGCCGCTTGTCCGCCGAAAGGTGCTCTCCCATGCGTGCTCGAACTTCCATCGGCCGCAGCGAAGAGTCGAAGTCGTATCTTCCACGTTCACTTTTCGCGGGCGCCTGGCTTCATCCGCATGTACGTTCCTTTGCCGGTGCCAGGCGCAACGGAGCACTTTGTCGCCGTGGTTGCGCCACTCGACCGACACAGGTCCTGCAGTGCGTGCGGTGTCCAGCACGACGGGATGTGTCCCATGGGACAAGAGTTACCATGGCCAGATCAGATCGGCGAGTGATGGAATACCTACCACTTTGTCGTTCGCAGTTCCCGCACATTCTGGAAATGGGTCTACTGCGGCGTGGCTTCCTACGGGAACGCGAAGCTCATCGCCGATGTGACAAGGATTTCATTCAGAAGCGTATGCCAAAAACATCCGCGTCCGGGCATTCTGTACATTTCGAGCGCAAGGAACTTGTAAGTGCTGGACTTCTCTACCTCTCGTCTCTCTTACTCTTAAATCTGAATCGCGTTTATCTCCATCTCCTCGTTAAGCAAGCAGGTCATATGCATTGTAACCGTATGCGTCGTGCCGAGCACAGACTGCGCGTTCTGGACTGCACTTTGGACTCTGCACCCGAAAACTACGCACATCCAACGTTGTCATTGGCCCTAGGCACGTCTTGCTGATCTCCGCAGCTGCAGAGAAGTCCGACAGGAGATTGCGAGCTGCTGCTTACAGGTCGCAACTTGGCGAAGGATCCCACAGCCACTTCACCGGTGAGCACAGTCGCCGAAAGCAGCACTTGCTCCTTGGCGTTTGACGCCAATTGGGCCCGAGTCCACGATGTGCCCGGTGCCAGGTCCATTTAGCACTGCATGTATCCACCGCCCCATTCCTACAGCTAGAGATGACAAATCACGCGAAGGACATATTTAAACCCGCCGGAGTATCATCACGCAGTCTGCACCGACTCCTCGCCGCTTGAACCTAGCAGGATGTCTCGGAAGCTCATTGTCATCACAGGAGTAACGGGCTTTCAGGTATGCAATGTTATCGTATGACGGAGGCTCGCAGTCACTGATGCTCCGCAGGGTAGCTCGGTTGCCAACCACTTCTTGAAGCATCGTGACTGGCAAGTCAAAGGCATCACTCGTAACCTGAATTCTCCAAAGGCTCGCCATCTCACCGAACACGGTGTAGAGCTTGTGCGCGGTGATTTTGATGACGTGGACTCACTGAGAGACGCTTTCCTGGGCGCCACCGCGATCTTCGCCGTCACCGACTACGCTGTCGTCTTGTCCAGAACGACAGGCAGTGACGCACTGCGGAAGAAAGCCGCTGAAGCAGGCCAGAACCTCAGCGAATACGCCCGCGACTGAGAATTCCGGCACGGTCTGAATATCGCCAACGCTGCCTCCGATCCAAAAGTCCTTTCGACCTTAACGCACTTCATATTCTCTACGCTTCCAGGCATCAAGAAATGGAGCGGCGGCAAGTACACCACCGGCTACCAATCCGATTCTAAGGCCGCGATCGAAGACCACATCCGCGTCGACCTTCCAGACCTGAGCAAGCGGTTGAGCACGGTCGCCATGGGAATGTATCTGGAGAATTCTCGGGATCAGCCGTACTGTGCACCGCACAAGGAGACAGATGGCAGTGGGTACTATTTTGTTATGCTGGAAAACACCGGACAGCAAGTCAAATTTCCGGAACTGTGGTGCAGCCAGGACGCCGGAACTTTTGTAGACGCCTTGGTCCGCCGATTCCCGCCTGGTGTCGATGTCATGGGCGCGAGGTAAGTTCACTTCATTTGCAATCGTTATTGATCGTACGCTAAGCATAGCTGGTTGGTCTGCAGCGAATTCGTCTCGAAGGAAGAGCTCGCCACGAGATGGGGCCGCTCACTCGGAGTGAAGGCAGTCGCCAGGCCGATTCCGGAAAAGGACTGGAAAGCCATGGTGCCCGAAGGACACGCGGATGACATGTGCGCCTGGTTCCGCTTCGTGCCGGAGTTCGGCTTCACCGGCGGGAATGCCAAAGTGAAGACGCCGCAAGACTTGGGCATCGAGACGACCCCGCTTGAACGCTTCTTTGAGAGTGAAGATTGGAGTCGGTACTTATAGTGCGTCACAATCGGTCGAACGACATCTTTTCCAAAACTCGGGCGCTGCTTGCCTCCTCCAGTTTGACGAACAACTGGCTTGACAAAATGATGGATGATCCTCCGTTCTTTGACCGTGTGGATTCTATTCGTCATACAGA
Source organism: Zymoseptoria pseudotritici STIR04_4.3.1 (assembly GCA_000223685.2). Lineage (NCBI taxonomy): Eukaryota > Fungi > Ascomycota > Dothideomycetes > Mycosphaerellales > Mycosphaerellaceae > Zymoseptoria > Zymoseptoria pseudotritici. Next base: position 64,655 of record AFIR01000908.1, read on the forward strand.
GACTTCAATGTTGTTTCCAGCAGTTCAGCAATCATGTGGCGCTTTCCAACAGCACAGGTTCGATACCGAAACCTACAACACTTTCTAGCGCAGGACACAGCCGCAGACACCACACATATCTGCTCGGTCAGCGCCAGGCGCTTGTCTTGCAACTCTCATGCCTTGGTCCGCCGAGCTTCTGCTCCCTGTCGTCGTTCGCCTCAGTCCCAGCTTCGTTCATCGTCACCAGACCCATCTACTTTTCACCCACTCTCGTCAGACGGTACTCACTGCCAGTGCGACAGAACAGGTCCGCCATCCAGATCCCATCACTGGACCTCCATCGCCGGGTTGAAATGCTGTTGCATCCGTGACGGACTCCTATGGCCAGGGATCTTGCCCGTTATGGTGAAGACCAAGAACTGTGCCCGGCTTGCCCTCATGTTGGCTCGAGTTTCGCATCTCTCCATCCGCGAAGATCCGAAGCGAATGCGAAGTCTTCGACGCCTTCCGATGAGATGCCGGCACTACAGTGAATCTTATTGGCGCTGCGCCTCGTCCACGCTGACGCAATCCGTCCAGGGCATACTTCGGAAGCACACAAATACCGAAGCCGTACCTTTGCCGTCTTCGCCATTAGTGCGACAGCTTTATGATTGCTTCGCCTGCTCGGCGTGTCGTACCTTTGAAGCGTAGCTCATCCGCGCTGCCCGGGGGACAGGCTTTCAGACGCTATCAGACACGTACAGTAGCCTTGGCAGAAGGCATTTCGCCGCGGGCTTGGGCAGTTCCACACATGCTTCAACAACCAACCACGTCTCGACGCAAGATCTATCTCATTCATGCTGTCCCTTGGCATGGAGTCCAGCATGCCAGAGCAGAGGGTATGTCCTCGCCGACACGCAAGCTGTGCTTACCGCTATCTCACCCGATGAGAGGGTCCGTTGCGGGAACTTGCAACGAGCCCTCACCTCGTCTGTCGCGGAGGTGACCCAAGACAAGCTGATGATCCGGGAAGAGCGCGGGGTTTCATGCCGCCGAGGAATGCCGCGGCGAGAGCGGGAGCATGATATAAGGTAGACGGGTCCTCGAGACTGCAGCTTCTCAGGAACCTCACTGTCGTCCGCAAAATACGCAATCTTCCGCATTCGAGCAAGCGATACCGTCCACGATCAACATGAAGCCCACTCAGATCTTTCTGCTGTTCGCTGCAGCCGGCGTAGCCGTCGCACTTCCAAGGCCTACCGAAGCCGGCGTCGTTAGTCGGGAGGCCAAGTACGTTCAGCTTCCCTTCCTTCTCCACATGTGCTTGCCTGACTTGGATTCACAGTGTCAACAGCAAAGCTGCTGGTCTCTCGCTTCGCAGCATCTCGCGTGCTATTGCCAACGTCCTCGCTCGCCGAGACGAGTACGTCAACCATTGCTTCTTTCCACCCTTTGCTCGCTTGCTAACCCGCTATTCCAGCGTCGACGTCGATGACGAAGATTTCATCTGCTGAGCATACGAGGAGAGCTTTGCCTACGTTCAGGGCACGCTCTGTGTGCATCCAGTCCGCTGAGCTGTAGAGGACAAGTCGGTCCATGTCAGGCGAAGACTTTGTCCACGGTAGCAGAGCAACAAAGTATGCGAGAAATGAGATGTTTACTTTGTACCTCTGGTCTTCATCGTCTCCTCGTATCTAGTAGCTGTAAGGGACTTCAGTGTTCCATGTTGAACTTTAAGCTACGAATGGCATGTCGGTGTGAGAGCAAGAACTGGTTACCTTTCCTTCCTAAACCGATTAAGTCTCCGGGTCTTGCTATCAATTTGACCGGAGACGTTTGTAAGAGCCTACGTTGAACGAGCCTTTAAGAGCCGTAACGTAGCTAGAAGTGTTTGTTGCGTCTAGCGCTGCAAGTAGCGCTATAACTGTTAGAGTTGTAGATACTTTACTTGTACACTAAGAACGACAAGCTCTGAGAAGAAGCTAGTATAGGAGTCTTAGAACTACGTCTAGATAAGACAAAGAAAGACTAAGGTAGGGAAGTATTAAATAAGGAGGTAACGGCTTAATTTGTTAAAGGAGGGAACAGAGGAGGAGGATCTTTGTAGCTATATACACTACTATCGCCAGACCCTGTCCCTTTATTCTTTACCACTCTTGTTATATGCCGGGTTTTCTACCCCTTTGAAGTCTATCTGTCCTAATTGTTGTGTATTAAAAGATTATAAAGATTAGACTTCCTTAATTGATACGCTATTTTGTTCTTTAAAGCTAGGATAGTCTAGCATAGGGGAGACAATGCTAGACTATGCATACGCAAGGGTACCTTTATAGAGTATCTAGTGTCCTCCTTACTAGTAAATAAAGGCTTTTACAAAACGTCTGGCGCTCTATTACGAACCTAACATAAGCGTTAGACAATAGCGTAATAACATAGCAATTACTTGCACAAACAACGACTCGCGCAAAACTAGAAATAACAAGCTTATAGTTAACGTTTCATTAATAAGAGTGTAGAGAACTTTCTAATCATTAAGTATTTAATTAGCTATTCTTTATTCTATAAGGCTCTATCTTAGTAAAGACAACGTCTTATTACTACTAACAGCGTAGTCTTGAGGCTTCTAATAGTTTTCACTCTATAACTCTATTTACTAACGTGTTCTACTTGTTACCTACTATATAAGCGACATTAGTCTAGGCCTTGTAGAATTATATAAGCTAGTTGCTAGATTATTATATACGGTTAATGCGCTTGTTGCCTAAACTACCTGTTAGTAGAGACGGTAGTAATAGAGAAGCAACTACAGCTCGTCAAGTTAAACCAAAACTAATGCTGTTATCCGCTTTATTAGTGGTTTAATATATAGTATTAGCGCTGTAGCATTAGGAAAGGAACCAGTTCGCGGAGCTAGCCCCAACCGCTTAGTTATTAGCTAAGCTACTGTCTTGTATCTTAAGTCCTTTCGACACACCTTAGATAGCTACCTATTATTATACCCCCTCTATTACTTACTTATTGCTTAGTTACTCTTACAATATAAACAAATCTTACTATAGCAACGACTTTATCTTAGCCTTATAAATATACTAAACGGTAGTATGTAGAGCTAAATTATTTACGGTAATTATATTCGTCCTTTATAGGTTCTTTGTTGCGGCCAATGATCCTTAAATACATTCTACTGTCCTACTGTAGCTATTATACTAAACTACCTGCTCTTACTACATATATTACTCTATTATTGCCCTAATGTACTCTGCTATATAAGGCTCTTTTCACCTAGCGCTCTTGCCGTTTCTATAAGCCTATAGTTGTTTAGGGGCGGCGAGTTATATATAAATGTAGATGTATTATAAGAACGTAGTAGTCGCTGTAACAGCATTGTTAAGGCTTAAGTGAGGATTATTAGATCCGCACTATGTAAGGTTAGTCTCCAGTCTTGTAACTGTAGGAATAACTAATGCTTAGCGCAGCTTACATATATATCTTGCGAAGGGCTTGCGCATACACACTAAATTCTGCAAGAATTAGTCTTACCTTTTATCTACGGACACTAGGCGTTTGTTACGGAGGGCACAGTGGACAGGATTAGGAAGTAATCAAAGGTATAGACTTATTGCTTGTTGTCTAGACTAAGAGGTAACTAGGAAGGAAAGCTGTATAAGCAAGCAGCAACGAGAGCGGAATGAGGTAAGCAAGGAAGTAACGGGACGAGCGGAGGGCAGTCCGGAGGTCGGTTCGTAACAGCTTTCTATACATTACTACTATGGTAGGTGGAATCGACCACCACTAACCTAAGGCACTAAGAGGTGAGTGCATGCTGTGCCTTGAGGGCGTGATATCGAGCGTAGAATCACATTAAGCATGAACCTGCTCCATAGTCGGCACGTATCTATCGGCACAGCCTTGACACCAGCGTCGAGGTAGGTAGCTGCACCG
>AFIR01000907.1:0-16602 GCA_000223685.2 Zymoseptoria pseudotritici STIR04_4.3.1
TAACTTAAAACCTCCCTACTTACGTACTACTATTATACGTAACGACAATAAGAGAAAAACACTCTATATAGCGGTTCTAATCTATATAAGATAGGTAAAAGTCTGCTTTACTATACCTGCTATCTAGTTCGAAACTGCATTAGAGTATGCTTAAAACATTACTATATCCTATCGATATATAGCAAGACCCCCGTCTTATTATTAAGCCCGCATAGCGTTCCTTAGAGCCCTAAGATTAGTATAGCGATATATAAAGAATAAGATTGCCGAAGTAGTTCTCTCTTTGCTGCCTTTTAGTCTACTCTCTTAGAACAGTTTCGCTACTTCCTTATCCGTAGCACGTAGGTTTCTATCGATATAGTATTATAGAATTCTTGTAAGAAGCCGGATCTCCTTCTTAGTATACTAGTCCTATTTACTACTTTTTTAAAAAGTCCTAGCTGCCTGTTCCGCACGCCTTTCGTTTTGCTAATTGTTCTTCCTCTTTTTCCGTTCCTTTAAAGTCTTGTTTGTCTCTTCGGAAGCGCGCTTATAGCCTTTATCGTTCGGGCTACTACTTATATCTAAGGACGAGATAGAGGAGCTAGGACCGGCAGCTGCAGTAGCAGAAGTAGACTAAGTATGCAATATTAGTAAAGTAAAGACGATACCCGTATAGTAGTATATATGTAATACTAAGACAATGCGCAGTAGTAGACATAAAGAAAAGGTACTACCTACGATGTTTAGCCGAGTGCGCATCCTACTCTGCCTTATCGAGTTCGGCTGTATAGTAGGGCTTGCGCTCTTGTGTACATCCTTAATAGTACTTGTCTCTAGATCCTCGGTCTGTCGAATTCTGCCTAACTTGTTTGAATCTGCTAGATCTGTACGATCTACACAGTCGTTTGGGTTGCGTAACTCGTTGCCTTCCGCAGAACTAGCTGCTACAAAAGAGAGCAGTATGTCTGCAGCCTCTTCTATCTCAGTTCTGCGGCCCGTCTAAAGACATGTTAGTAACCTATGTAGCGGGCTGTAACATCTGCATATGCGTACCGGCTCGTGCGCATGTGTGGTCCATCTGCTTGGGCATGTAGACAACGCGCGGCGTTCAACTCGGGGCGACCTTGTTCGACAAGACATAGGGTGCTTGTCCTGAACTACTAACCAAGCAGAGTCTTGTGACTAAGCGTGTTGCAGTGCATAAACGTAACTGCTTCGTGAGGCTTGTTGAGAGGGTGTCTGTCCCAATGTGTGTAGTCGAAAGGTGGTGTTATGTCGTCGTTTGTTCAGAGAGGTGAAGAAGTAGCCAACGATGGCGCAGCGAAACAAACGCCGAGCTGCCGTGACAACGAGCATTCGATGACATATGAAAGGTAGCAAGATAAGATCATCTGAACTTCACTTAGTGCTGTTCTTTTCTCGCTCCAGCCTCACTCTGGTCGTCACATGCAGTCCCCAACATGATGAATGTGCAGAGCAATCGAGCGACCCAATCAGCTGCAGACCTCCTCTAAGTCGAAAATTAGCGGTGGTCCGAGAAATGCTTTAAGGGCGACGTTAGTGAGCCATACGTTCGAAGTAAACGAGATATACGTACATCAAGTTGTCGGGCTTGTTTGACTGGTCACTTCAGCGCGAACAGCTGAAGAGAAAGCAGGGTGGTGGTGAACGACGAGCATTCTAATGCTCATCCTGCCGCAGTCCGATAGATCGTCGGTTTTAAGACCTGATCATGATCACCAGAAATGAAGCAAGGACGGTCACATGGCTGTACATGCCATGGAGATACCGGAGACAAGATGAATTGCACATGCACATTCACATGTCGACATCGTTGTCGCTCACTCGCTCGATCGCTGTTTATCGCGGCTTGGTCCCACTGGTCCACCGGCTGAAGAAATCGAGGACCACAGGAGTGAAGTCCAACGACCTGTCCAGACACTTCCTCTTGGTCTGATCGAGAGCCGAGCCGGCGTCGTAGTTGTCACTTCTGCTGTTGGGCCAGCAGTGACCGAGATCGAAGACTTGGTAGTGTTGGACAACGTCCTTCAGGCCATTGCAAGAGTACATCGTTGTGTTGTAGCCACTGGAACTACCAGCAGACTCGGAGTATAAGTCGCCACAAGTCCGATAAGCCCACCAGCTCACCTATCGTGCGTTAGTGTCACATGAACACCGCAAGATCAGGACACATACCCATTGATCAATATCGGGCAGAGGACCTCCTGCACCAGGTTTGCCATTCGGGTGGTATGGAATCGTAGCGTCCGCAACACCATGCGATTCCAAGATCGCTCGCTTTTTCGTGCAGCTGCCTTTGCTCGTGTCAGTGTACAGCGCCGCTGCTGCCATTGCAAAGGCTGCAAATTGATCGCCGTGGTCAGAGCAAGCCAGTGTGTCGACGAAGCCACCGCCATTGCTCTTCCCGCTCGCATAGAGGCGATCAGTATCAATGCAATACTCTTCCTGCAAGCGGGCTACGAGATCGGTCGTAAACTGGAGATCGTCGACGCCTGCCACTGCATATGTCGGGCCCTGCCAGGAGCCATTCACGCCTTGTGGATCTGAGAGCTTGCATCAGCGTCAATGCGGACAGATAAGCTCTTACAAGACCACTGACAGACTACCAGGTATTGTTGGCCTTGCGGGTATTTGTAGTATAGAGAATTGTTCCATTGCTGCTTGGGATTGCCACGGTTGCCGTGATAGTCGATTATCAGCGGCCATTCTGCTTGATCGCAGTCATTGTAGTTGTTCGGCACGTTGACCGCGTACAGTCGAGTTCGTCCTCCTGATTCCAGCTTGTGGTTACTACTGAAACCTGGTCTGTGGCTTTTGTCTAGAAAACAAATAAGCGACGGCAGATGAAGGACGACGAGCTCAAGAGTTTCGGACCACAACCACCATTTCTTCGCGTCAAAGACGATGCCTCCGCGGGCAACAGAGCAAGCGAAGCTATACCAAGGACGATTAGTTGCAGCATTGTTCTCGAAACCGGAGCCTGAAAAGCTCTTTGAATAAGAAAGAGATGATGGTATGTTGTTGTAAGGTAGGAAGTACTATCGTAATTGTTACTGCCTCAGGCACGCGATGCAGCTTCTCCACAACGATTGAGCTCATAGATGAGATCTCACTTTCTCCGTAACACCGAATGATCAGGTACCATTGCGTCTACCAGGACAGGAGCAATGTGGCATCGCGTGGCAGGTCAGCGACCGATCATTTAATGGTATGCTTACTGGGGCGACGTCAACGCATCCATGATTCTTGCGAACCATGGCCATTGAGTTGAGGCCAAGTGAAAACTCGTTCAAGCACCTGGGAGTAATTCCACTCGCATCTCTTAGGCTACGATCCCATTCGCATCGTTCTCTTTTGCCTCCTCGCGCTTCTTCTCCACTCGGCTTTCCTTCCCACTGTGCACATCTGACAGTACGCTCTCGATCTCCTTGAGAAATCTCGTAACCTCGGTTTCTGTGCCGACCGTGATTCTGAGGCAGCCGAAGCATCCCGGCTCCTTCCCTCTAAACCGTACGACCACGCCTCTGCTTTCCGCGAGTCGCTCATAGACCTGCAATGCAACCTCGTTGCTCGGCTCGTCCTTGGAGTCGCACATCTCCACAAGCAGAAAGTTGCTTTCCGGGCCTCCGCGGAATCGACCAATCCCCTTGATGTTTGGCATTTCGGAAAGTAACCTCTCCCGCTGACGGATGATATTTGAGCGATTCTGGTGCATGACCTTGAGATTTTGCGGCTGCATAGCTTGTATGGCGAGCTGTGAGGTAGGATTTGAGATGTTGTAGGGAGCTTTTAGGCTGTTCAGCAGCTTCGCGACCTCGGGACTGGTGAAAGCTGCTCCTAAACGTATGCCTGCCAGACCGAAAGCTTTAGAAAGCGTTTGCATGACGACAAGATTCGGCCACTCAGCCACCCACTCGGCGAGAGAAGCATCTTCAGCAGCAAAGTCGATGTATGCTTCGTCCAGGACCACGATGCCGTTCCACGATGGGTGTTCCAGTACGGCTTGAACATCTTCTTTCCGGACAAGGTTACCAGTTGGGTTTCCGGGACTGCAAAGGTATACGAGTTTGATGGATGGTTCAGAAGCCAGAACCTCGTTGATCTTGTCGGGTTGGGCCCGAAAGTTGTTCTTCGTGTCGAGCGGCACTTTGACGACTTCGATGTCGTTCACTTGTGCCGATACAGCGTACATGCCATAGGTAGGTGGGCATGTTAGAATCTTGTCCTTCCCAGGCGCGCAGAATGCACGTAGAAGAGCATCGATGGCCTCGTCACTGCCGACGCCAACAAATAGATTCTCCGGAGTGATGTCCTTCTTCGTGTGAGCGTGAGTGTTGCGTAAGTTGCAAAGTAATTGCTTCAATTCGTGCTGGTGGCTAGATTGAATTGTCAATACATGCACTACGACAAGAGACATGTGGACATACGGGTCAGGGTAGCGATTCAGTCCGAGAAGGTCGATTTGAATATCGGATCCATTGCCATTGGCGAGCTTGCCGTCGTTGTGTAGAGCAAGACCTGGTCCATACGCGTTCTCATTTGCATCAAGCAATATATTTGTTCCATCATCTTTGTAGTCGCTGAGTCAATGGATCAGCCCATGCATGTAATATGCTACACGAGCACGAACTTACTCTCTTGCACATCGATAAGGCTCGAGGGCGAGGATGTTGGGTCTCGCACACTTGGAAAGATCGAAAGGCATGATTGCGTATAATCGAGTATGTTGTTTTGTTCGTCGAGACTCATAACTCAGGGCAAGTGTCACCAAAATTCGACCGGGCCGGGAGCTTGTACAACGTCACCCCGCTGACTCATGGAAGGGCGCGGTGGAACATTTCTGCGAGCGGCCTTTTGCATGTGATCGCAGGTCTCGGCCATGTGTCCATTGCTTTCTGCCACCACACTCGATCAACATCTACAACCCCCTCTCGCGGCGAACGTCAATCCTTCCATGGATCTGTGATGATCCGCATTCCGTGTGCTCCTCACTAGACGATCCCACAGCATCCGAGCCGTGGCAGTCCGGCGGAGTTTCGCACGCCGCTATGTCATCACCACCAACGTCGCACAATTAAACTTGGATCTTACTCCACCCTCGAGCTTGTTATTACTCTTTCTCCCGACCAGCACAAGTCCGCGACAGTATTGCGCCCGGTCCCAGTCCGACGACGCGCCCTTCCTCTCCTGGCAAACGGCAAACGACAAACATTTCCATTCGAGTCCCGGGTCCGGCGCGTAGGCACGTGTCTAGCCAGATGTCGCAACGACAACAAATCCCGGCTCTCCCGCAGGTGATTTCACCTTCACCTACACCCTCAGAATCCAGCGTAAAAGATGGCTACTTTCCTCCAACAACACGATCGAAGGCGCGCGTTGGCGGGTCTTCCGTCGGCCCTATCGACGAAAACGACGGAACTACAGAAGAGCTGGACCCAGAGCTCTTTCGAGCGCGAAGCAGGAGTAGGAGTCCAAACATCGATCGATCACGGCCAGCGCGCATGACGATGACACCGATAAATGGGGGCGTATCGACGAGCGCATCAGCAGCAGCGAGCAGTGCAACGAAAGTGAATCGAAGGAAGGCAGAGGAGACAAATGGCCCGGTTCAGAAAAATGCGGAGGGACTACTCTCACCCTCGAGTGCATACCCACAAGGCTTTGGCTCGGCATATTGGCGGAATCTCAGTCGCAGTCCCAGTCCGCTAGGCCTGATTCCAATCCATCGGCATTGGAGGGAATTTGTACACAAGCATGAGGTTCCCCGCAAGGTGCTGCACGTCAGCATAGGATTCGTGACACTTTGGTTATACAAAAGAGGCGTGCAGACGAGTTCAATACATCCCGTACTACTGGGACTGCTCATACCGATCTTCACCGTGGATGTGATCCGCTTCCGCTGGCCGGAGTTCAATCGATTCTACATTCGGATGTTGGGTCCTTTCATGCGAGAGAGCGAAGCGCATGATCGTTTCAACGGCGTCATCAGCTACCTGGCTGGTGTCTGGTTGCCTATGTACATGTGCAGGAAAGATGTTGCGGTCATAAGCGTGTTGCTGCTATCATGGTGTGATACAGCAGCGAGCACGTTCGGGAGATGGTTGGGAAAGTACACTCCAAGGGTCAGGAAAGGCAAGAGCCTAGCGGGAAGCTTGGCCGCGTTCACATTTGGTGTTGCGAGTTCCGTGCTCTTTTGGGGAATCATTGCTCCCGCGACGCCCGAGGAGTTCAACCAGGGAGTGAACAGCTTCGCATTTCAGGGCACACTCACTCTCCCACAGGGGTTAAGACAACCGCTGGGTCTGAACGAGGCCCAGGCATCTGCCTCTGGTCCGATTGCTTTGGGTGTAGTTTCGGTGGTGTCTGGTCTGGTTGCAAGCGCGAGTGAAGCTGTTGACATACTTGGTCTGGACGATAATTTGACGATACCCGTGCTCTGCGGAGCTGGCATAGGAGCTTTTCTGTGGGTCTTTGGTAAAGTCGGGACTACGCTCTGGACTTGAAGGGACTTGAGGGCGACATGAGAGTGACATGACAGAGAGGAAGGGGAAAAGGGCACAGTCCAGACGAGCAGGACCTTTAATTGCCATCAGCTGATGAGATGATATAATGTTGCCTACGATTGCCATGCCACCTTTCACCAATTGACATTTCATTGAATCTCCGTCTCTTTACAACTTGCGAACAACTTCCGAGCTTCGCTGTGGATAAATCATCTTTGCCCACGCGCGACGGAATCGCGCTCCAGCTTTGCCCCACTATCCACCCACTTCCGCCGGCACTTCAGGCTCCATCACAGTCACGAGTAAGGTACACAGGTAGTCATCACCTGTCCTTCCAGAGCACTCACCACCAAAGCATCAACCATACCGTCGACCTGATCTCAGCAAATACGGGACCTGACCCTCCGCTGACCCCCGGCATATATCTCGAAAGACCCTACGCTTCTTCTTCCTGCAACTCCTCCGCCACCGCCACTTCTTCCGCCGATAGTCTCATCACCAGCCGCCTTTGAGACCGGCACATCGCACGACACACTTCGCTACGTCCTCGCAGAAACCCACCGAACATGTCGACCGCGGCGCGCCGACGTCTGATGCGTGACTTCAAGCGCATGCAAACAGATCCTCCAGCGGGAGTGAGTGCCAGTCCGATCGCGGACAACGTCATGACCTGGTACGTAAGAAGCTATGGATCATGGAGGGCAGCAGCGGAAGATGTGGAAAATCTACATGGGGACAACGACACAGCAAAAGGCTACGGCATCAGTACTCGCACTCTCAGAAATACATCCGCTGACCAGGCTCTCTCTTCTCCAGGAACGCCGTCATCATCGGTCCATCAGACACACCCTTCGAAGATGGGACATTTCGCCTGGTGATGCACTTCGAAGAGCAATACCCCAACAAGCCTCCGGGCGTGAAGTTCATATCGCAAATGTTTCATCCGAACGTCTACGGCACCGGGGAGTTGTGCTTGGACATTCTGCAGAACAGGTGGAGTCCGACATACGACGTGGCGGCGATATTGACGAGTATCCAGAGGTGAGTTTGAGGTGTACTGGGGACTATCAGGCGAGACTTGGGTGGTGCTGACGGTGGCTGGGCGTCTGTAGTCTGCTGAACGATCCCAACACATCGAGTCCCGCCAACGTCGAGGCTAGCAACCTGTACAAGGACAACCGGAAGGAGTACACCAAGAGAGTGAGGGAGACGGTGGAGAAGAGTTGGGATGATTGAGGTAGGAGATCGAACAGAGCTCTGCATAGCTCCGGACAGGCAGCCAACGTGGGCGACGATGGCCGGGCATACTTTGGCAGGACGCACGGAAGGTGGATCGAGCGACAAGAGACCCGCCGCCGAAGCAAGAGGAATCTGGCAGCTCAGTTATGGCAGCTCGGTGACTTTCCTGATGGCACGGAAAACGTAGCATGCCGGGAGAAGATCGACCCGAAGCCTGTCGCTTACAAGCACACAACTTGTGCCAATACGACGTCTCGGCGTTTGCATGAGCGTGGAGTGTGGATACGGACGGGGAGAAGAGACCTGCAGACAAAGCGGAGAAAGAGGTCGGAGTCGGAGAATGGAGCACATTCGAAGCGATCTTGCTTAAGAATCAATATATTCGCTCGCGCCTGAATTCCAAGTGGCGACTTAATCAATTGTACCTGTAGAATTGCCTCATCTTCGGTACCAGAATGGGCAGAGAGCTGGCCTCCTCTTATCGGAGTCGACAATGCGATGATGCCTGAGGCATTTAATCGGCTATTCAAACATCTAAATCTAATGTATTCGTTCTTTAAACCCACCCGCACGAGCGGCCGCATGCGTTGTTCGCTAACTAGCGCGGCTGAGGCGGTCTTGGTTTCTTGGAGTCTTGCTGGAGATGGTCTTGGAGCTTCGGCTGGCTTGACCGTGAAGTACTTGGCTACAAACGGGACCCATCATCATCGACAATAATGAAGCCACCATACATTGTTGGGTCGAAGATCGAACGCATAGCGGACTGCGAGCCACGCATTGGGTGTACACGTCGATGAGACTTCGGAGCGAAAGTCAATGACCAGGATGGCCGCACGTACGAGTTCCGATGAGATCTTGCAACAACCTTGGTTCAATCTTGGATTTGATGTGGCGCATCGCATTCGCATGTACCTTTGCCGATTTCCGCATTCATGACGACGACTTACTTGCTGGAGATTTCAACAAGGACAACGGAGCACCACGGCCCAGGGCAGGAGAGATGAAGCCGTCTTCTAGACTAAGCCGTTGGGACCAGATGCTGCTGTTTGCACAGACACCCATACCCAGCAAGCAGCGAGTCAGATGGCGACCTCTCCACTTTTTCGTCTCATGTTCGTTTGCTCGCCGCGCGGTCTTGAGAGAGACCTCCTGTCGCAAACACCTGCTTCGGGCCAAGCGGAGGACGGGGAACAGACGGATCGGCGCATTGGTGCTGACGAAAGGCATTCGCGTTTTGAGTGGACTTCGAAGACATGCAATAGTGAGAAGACTGCTTTGGTGGTGTGGTGTGTACTTTCCCTGCTTTCTGAAAGTACCTCTCTTCGCGACAACTGGTACGTTTGACTGCCGTTCCTGCTTTCGTCCAACTCTACCTGCCTTCTATCCTTCGCTTGCCACTTGCAGACCGTCGAAACAACCCGGCATCTCTTATCGTCTGCTCGGCCTGTCTGCCCTTCTCCAGTACCTTACTGTTCGACCCGGCACACATCCAACTGGGGCACCCTCATTGCACTCTCTTTCTCTTTTATCTGCTCCGCCTTTCCTCCTGATGTTACGAAAATCGTCGACCTGATGATCCAAAAAGAGCACTCATGCATGTCGCGCTGCATTTCCTCTGGCACCTTTCGCTCTGTCTATACGCCTTTGCCAAAAGCGACAGCTCCGTCGACTTCGCCGGTATCGACGCTCCGCCCGCATTCGATCAGGCATCTGATGACGGATCCTTTGGCTACTACCCTACCCGCGAGTACATCACGGAGGTGGACTTGAATGCTCCGCGAACAAACTTCGTCCAATGGAGTCCTGAATGCAACGATGGAACCTACTACTTCATCACGCCTCGAGGTTGGGGCATTGGCAATCCCGGGCCGATGCTGCTCGACCAGCGGGGTGATCTTGTATGGGCGCACCACTTCGACAATGACTTTGGTGGACAGGCGTACGATTTCACGGTTCAGAAATATCAAGGAGAAGATTACCTCACATTCTGGTTGGGTGATGACCGTGTGCGAGGACATGGCTCCGGTTTCTACTACATGGTGAGAAGGATTCTTGTTTGGATCGTGGTGCGAAGACTTATACCATCTTAGCTGAATGCTTCATACGACATTGTGCATCGTGTGGGTGCTGCCAACGGACTTTCTGCCGACCTTCATGAATTTCTGATCACTCCTGAAGGGACAGCGTTGATGACCATGTACGAAGTTGTGGAATATGATCTTTCGAGCTTTCCGGACTATCATCCAGACGAAGAAACTCCTGGACCGTCGTACATCTGGGACTGCCTCTTTCAGGAGGTCAGCATTGAGACAGGCGACCTCCTGTACGAGTGGCGAGCATCCGACCATGTCAATGTCTCAGCCACTTACCGCGGAATCGGACCCGGAGGCTCCAAGGATGACCCCTTTGACTGGTTCCACATCAACAGTATTGCCAAGGATGAGCTCGGGAACTACTTGATCTCTTCGCGGTACTTCCACAGCGTGTTGTATGTCGAAGGTAGGACTGGGCACATCATCTGGTCGTTGGGAGGAAAGGAGAATGATTTCATGGATTTGAGCGGAGGCAATGCCACGAACTTTGCATGGCAGCATGACGCTCGCTTCTTGTCTACCGACACTTTTCCCAGTCTATACAGCCCTCCCGAGGAGAAACATGGCTTGACAACGCGACTGGTGACTCTTTTCGATAACGCTGCCGAGGACCAGCATTACGAGTACGGGATAGAGATCTCACGAGGACTCTTGCTGGAAATCACATACCCGAATGAGAAGTCGCAGAGACCCGAAACACGACCGAAGAACGAACCTCGCGACGCAGATTTGAACAACCTGAAAATCCAAGGAATTAACGGCACATCAACATCCTACACAGTGCGCGTGATACAGTCCTACGAAAACCCGCAGTCCGTCCGCTCTTCCTCCCAAGGCTCGGTCCAGATTCTACCACCTTCCTCTCCCGGCCAGGATCCGCGGATCCTCGTTGGCTATGGTCTGAACGCGGTTTGGAGCGAGTTCTCCGCCAACGGCACTGTTCTCTGCGATGTTCACTACGGTGCTACGACTTCCTGGGAGCGCGGCGACATTCAAAGCTACCGCACCTACAAGTTTCCGTGGATTGGACGTCCGAACCAGCCGCCCAAAGTCGAAATTAGTGACGACGACTTTGAGGTATATGTTTCGTGGAACGGAGCGACGCAAGTGAGGACTTGGGTCTTGCAGTGTTCGAACGAAGCATCCTCGAATGAGCGAGCTTGGGAGGATGTTGTCAGCGTGGAAAAGACTGATTTCGAGGGGACAATTGCCATTCCCGAGGACATTGTCGACTCGCGCTATCTCCGCGTCATTGCACTAGATGCACACGATCGCCGGCTTGAGTTTGGCACAAGTAGAATCTTGGACCGGATCACTACGGTCGTGGGTGCGCAGCGCTGGAGGGATGAGCTGGCGCATGCGATTACCGTACCAAAATTGGCGAATGGCGTGCCGCCGTTGAGGTCGTTGCTATCGATGGTGTTCATGGCGTTGACCGTGTTGGGAGTGCTTCACGCATATCGGAGATTCTTGTCGCGGAGGGTGGGAACGAATAGGGCGGGTCCGATGAGGTGGAAACAGGGGAGTAGGTATCGTCTGTTGAGCGATGCGTAAGTGAGACGTGATAGAACAGATGATAGAATAAGGAGTGTCCGTCGCCTTTGGTCCAATATGACCTGCGATCCTGAACAGAGGAGGAAAACTCCGATCCACAAGTTACGCTTCAAACCCTTTCCGTCACCACCACCTCTTTCTTTCGTTTCGATCCAACCCTCTCGATTCGATTCAAACGAAGCGGACTTTATCAATGGCATGGACAGATGAATCGAACAACGAGGCGTCTTGTCACAACGCTGCCTTCAGGAATCGGTCTGCCAGCATGTGTCAGAGGCATCATGGAATCGCTCCGAGACCTTGGATACTGCAGTGCATTCCTGCCGTCCCACCCGCTCCGGCATCAGTATGATACTGTTCTGGTGACTCAGAGTCCGAGCCCACCGCTCATCAGCTCTCGATACCAGGATTAGAATACGGTGGAGTTCTCGTAGCTTCAGCATCTCCAGCGGAGAGACATGTAGCAAAGCACAGGCGAGGACGGGGAAATCCATGGAGGAGAGGAAGCTTGGAGACCGGCATACGTTTCTTCCTCGGTCTCTGCATCGACTTCCCAAGCACAAGGGGTCCGTTCGGAGGGCAGCTTCAGCAAATCATAGTCCGCATCTCGAAATCATGGAGGTCCTGGTTTGATGAGACGCCATCGTATGGAATGAATGCATGCCTGGACAGTGAGAAGCCAGCTGAAGCTATGCAAATGGAGCGAGAATGGAGTTGGCCATCATTCCAGTTCAAGGGGTACGATGAGACTGTAGGAGCACGACTTGGAGATGATCGAGAGTCTTTCGACAAGGTGTGCTGCTCGTCGATAGGAAGTTCATTCATCATCAGACGTGATATTAAAGAATCTCTTAGGTTCACATCGTCTCCGCCACGCTCATTTCTCTTAGATGAATTTACAAACATTCCTTAGCGTCTTGACTGCCGTGTCCAATGAACCGCTGCCAAATTGCTTCGCTTTTGACCTCATCTCTCGAAACCCTTGTTCAACACTCCACTCTTCATATCCAGAGATTGGACATCGTTGGACGCGAGTGGAGAATCCAGGATTAGAGACCAGGACTGAGATGGAGAATGCATCGTATTCTGGACGGCTCGCGGCGATGAAACTGGTTGAGAATTAATCTGCACATTCATCATCACGAAGACAATCGATCGAGTGGGCAAAACCGACCGGGTCTAAGACACCTCAGGCATTATTGAACGACTCGCCTGAACGAGCACCCCAATCCCCAACCCCGGACCTGGACCTGGAGAACGACAACGGGCAAGCTCAACAACATGCTCACAACCCGCCGTCCCACCCGCACAACAGTCCTCTACACCGTCTCCACCGCGTCGCCCGCAACCTCATTCTCCGCCCGCACCATCGCCCTGCTCACCGGCATTCTTCGCATCTCCGCCCTCTACCTCCTCACCCTCTTCCTTCTCTCCTCTCTTCCCACTCCGAAGACCCACGACATCACCACCGTTTTTCTCACTTTCCCGACATCACGTTTTGTCCTCCAGCACCTCATCGACCCACTCCCCATATACGCTCAACTTGCTCTTGGATGCGTGTGTACCTTTATTCTCGTCCGGCGCGGGTATCAAGAGGAATCCCTGCTGGTTATCCGTGGACTGGGCGTGCAGACGAGTTCGGCGGGGTCGACATATATCCCGGGCACGAGTTCGACCCGGTTCATACCGACGAGTGCGATTCAGGATGTGTTCATTCACGAGGCGTTCAAGGGGTTTGAGGTCAGGTTCTACTTGAGTATTGTGGTGGAAGGGGAAGGGAATGTGGTGGTAGTGTTTCCGGTAAGTTCCGAGCGCCTAATCGCAGTGAAGCATTCATTTGGCTGACCTGGGAACAGACCATCTTGCCACGAAGGGAGATTCTGGAAAAAGTCTGGAGAGGGACGAGGGCTTGTCTTTATGAACCCAAGTCAGACTGAACAGCTCTGTCACGACTCCTACTCATCCACATCTGCGTCCGCAGCGGGCTTCCTATCGACATTCAACCCTTTCCGCAGCGCATATCGCGCATTGATGATATCAGGTGCCTCCAAGAGCTTACGCTGTGCGATGGGAATGTACTTTCCCACCGTATTGGGCACCCCACTGCCGTCGAAGAGACGAGCGCTCCGATTGGAGCCAGACGATGCCTCCAACTGAGCAGGCGTGAACTGCTGGCCTTGCGCTGCTACAACGGTCATCAGACTTGATGCCAGCACCTCGTCCATCTTTCGCTTGCGCCACAATGACCACAGCTCCTCCATGATACCATTACGGCCATGCTTGCCATCTTCCACAGCTGGCAGCGCACGCTTGGCTGGATCTCTCCCGCCACGATCATCACCAACATACACCCAATCCATATCATCCACATATCCCTTCGAGTTCCGCTCGCCAGAGCCATGATCACCATTCGCCAACGCCTCGGCATTCGGGAAAATACAATCCCACAGCACCAAGGGGACATCACTCGCCATCTCATATGCCGGCTTGCCAGGCGTCTTCTCCACGTCAAGCAAGTAGTCCACCACACTTGGATCCTCATCCCCCTGTCCGACCAAGAACACCACGGCCACAAGATGCCTCACCTGATGCCAGAGGAACGCGCTACCTCTTACCTCGAACCAATACAACTCCGGACCCTCTCCCATGCCCTCCACTCTATGGATTCCCGCGTGAAAGATCCTCCTCTCGAAATTGCCAATCTGCTTCGAAGCATCCACCTTACAGAAATTCCGGAAATCGTGCAGACCTTCATACTTTGCGGCCGCCTGTTGCATAGCAGGTATGTCCAGCCATCCATCCTCTGCTCCGCGACGCTTCGAGGCGGAGCTCCCGGGCAAAGGCATGTAGGCGGGGTTGGTGAAGAAGTAGCGATATCGCCTCTCTTTGCAGTTGAAGCGCGCGGAGAAGTCTGACGGTGGAGTGGGACACCAGGCGAGGATGCGGATGTCGGGTGGAAGGACGCGATTGAGAAGTTGAATGTAGGGGAGCTCGTCGGCGACGGGGTCAAAGGGTTTCTCTAGGGTGTCGTCTGAGGTAGAATCTTGTTTCGCAGCGTCCGTAGCGGTGCCATACTCGACGGTGGTTTCCACAGGCGAAGATGATGGCTTCGGCCGATTACTCCTCACTCTGATTCCAACTACCTGTCCAAATGCACTGACGCCTCTGTCCGTCCTCCCGCATTTACTGTACTCGCACCCTTCCCATTCCACATCGTCCTCACTCCTCCCCGGTTTGAACGCCGGGAAGATCAATCGCACTTTCCTCAGTGCTCGCCATAACTCCTCTTCGATCGTCGGCAAGGGTGTAGTATTGTTCGTATGATGTTCGTAACCATTGTATGCGCCGCCTAGATAGGCGAATTTGAGCGCGATGAGGCGTGTATTGTAGCGGGACGGATCGAAGGGTTTGGGAGCCTTTCGTGGTTTCTTGTCGAGGGCAGAGGTTGCGGCAACGGAAGCGAGGGCGGTTTCGTTGTGCGCTCGGAGTTGGGTTTCGAGGGCTGTGACTCGTTCGATGAGAGCAGAGTTCGACCAGGTGGTATAGTCGGTGGACATGGCCGGTCGTGAGGATATGGATCTCGAGACGGTAAAGACTGGAGAAGGCCTCGAGATGTGTTTGTATCGGCGTGGAAGTCTTCGAGGCCAAAGCCTCATGGTACGGATGTCATGGTAGAAAATATGGTGAAGTGAAGGAGGATGTCGCAAGGCTCTCGAAATTTAGGAGGGACGTGCGGGAGCGAAAGGAAGTCTACCTTACCTTATCATTCGAAGCACCTTCACCTCTTTTACATCCTTTCAAATCCTCCTCAAGATTGTCGACAACTTACGCACGAGCACCTCTCTTCCAGGTTGAATCTCACCATGACTGAACGACAACACTGAGAAAAAAAAGCACGAGGTGATCGCAGCCAAGCCCCATGAAGACGACGCTCCGACGTCACTTCAGGCCATCTAAGTAATCCAACCTCCCTCAATCTTTCACGACAACAAGGTTCATCTTCTACAAGACCTCTCTATTTCCACAACTTTGACCATGGCGGCCGCCGCATTGCCATATCATGAGCCAGGCATCGTCACGATCCTCATCCTTTCTTCATTCCTCATCCTTTCCAATGTCGTCAATTGGATCTTCGACAGGCTGCTCTTCTGCGGCCTGATCGGTCAGATTGCCATTGGAGTGGCATGGGGCACACCCGGAGGAAACTGGCTGTCTCTTGAGATCCAAGATGCTGTTGTCCAATTTGGATATTTGGGCTTGATCGTGCTGGTGTATGAAGGTGAGTCGGCAAGATGTACGCGTCCGCCGAGTCAACTTCTCCATCTAAACAGAGTCCATGCAGGTGGACTACAAACCGACTTGAAGACGCTGAAGTCGAATCTCTTCCTCGCGTCTCTGGTGGCTATCATCGGAATCGGCTCTCCAATGGCGCTATCCTTCACATTGCAAGGCTTCATGGACATCACTCCGGTCCAAGCATTCGCTGCGGGTGCAGCTCTATGCTCGACCTCGCTCGGCACAACATTCACTATCCTCGCGACGAGTGGTCTGAATCAGAGCCGGTTAGGTGTTGTACTGTCGAGCGCGGCTATGATGGTGTGTATACGAATGTCGCAGTCTGTGAGTTCTGGCTAAATGTAAGTACAGGACGATGTCGTCGGCCTAGTCATGAGTGGCATCATCGCAAGCCTGGGACAGTCTTCGGACAACTTCAGCGCCATCACTGTCATTCGACCGGTCTTTGTGTCCATTGCATTCGCTGTGCTGCTACCAGTGATATGTGCATTCATCGTCAAACCACTGACGAAAGTGTGCTATAAAGCAATCACGAAGCGCAGAGACTCAAAGCTACATACCACACTGACCACGGAAGGTGCAGCATTCTGCCTGCACGTGGCCGTCCTAGCAGTC
Organism: Zymoseptoria pseudotritici STIR04_4.3.1; assembly: GCA_000223685.2. NCBI lineage: Eukaryota > Fungi > Ascomycota > Dothideomycetes > Mycosphaerellales > Mycosphaerellaceae > Zymoseptoria > Zymoseptoria pseudotritici. The sequence goes on from AFIR01000907.1 coordinate 16,304, forward strand.
TTGATCACCGGAGCGATCTACGCTGGAACATCCGGTCTTTTCGCGGCGTACCTCGCAGGTGCTTCGATCTCGTGGTGGGATGCACTCTGCGTAGAACTGCGAGAGTCGAACTCGCGCTCAACGGTGATCTGCGACGAGACAGCAGACTCCAATTCACAGAAAACCTCAGCGGAGCCCAAGGCACCAGTCACCAAGAGTCCAGAACCCCAACCAGCCTCCCCCTCCCACACCGCCCAACCGACTTCCTCCTCCAAGACCTCCCCCTCAACATCACCCCCACCCCCATCATCCACCCCATC
>AFIR01000906.1:0-56654 GCA_000223685.2 Zymoseptoria pseudotritici STIR04_4.3.1
AGTACCTACTAGTAGTTATGCCCGCGCGCGCGAACTCCTTGACGCCTGAACGGTCAGTAGTACGAGGGGAGCACTCTTGCGAAAGGCCTAGTCGTAAGCGCGGCGGCGATCGTCGTAGCCGCGAGCGGGTGGGGCCTCGCGAGGCGCATCGCGTGGAGCAGCAGCATCAGGGTAGCCGCCGGCGCCGTCCGCAGGTGGTCCGCGGGGAGCACGGTCATAGCCTCCTCCATAACCGCCACCACCACCACCGCCACGACGGTCACGATCGCCTCCGCCGTATCTGTCGCCCTCGCGGCCGCCAGAAGCATATCGGTCGACACGGGGAGCGCCGTAGTCATCACGACGTCCTCCGTAGCCTCCACGGTCATCGTAGCGGTCACGGTAGCCACCACCTCCACCGCGGCGGTAGTTGTCGTCACGGCGGCCACCGTAGCCTCCGCGCTCCTGTTCGATGTCAATGAAATGGTCATGTGTCATGAGTGGGTCAAACGTACGTATCGATCGCCACCACGACCACCGAATTCGCGTCCAGGAGGACGCCCGTCCTCTGCGATCTTGTTAGCATGTTCCATGCCAGACACAGGTCGAAAGCTCGAGCGAACGATCTTCCTGATCGGAATTGTATGACTGGGTATGCTGACCTCGCTTTGGCGGACCAAAGTATTTGCCTGGTGTCGGCGTACGTGGGCGAGCACGACGTGCCTTCTCGATGCTGAATGTCCGCCCCTCGTAGACCTCGCCCTGTAGCGCCTCCTTTGCGGCATCTGCCTCATCAGAAGTGACCATCTTGACGAATCCGAATCCGCGGCTGTCACGAGTGTGTGGGTCGCGCATGATGTTGCACTTCTCAACTTGTCCGTACTTCTCGAAGATGCGCGTGACCTCCTCCTCGCTCAGTTTTGGATGTATGCCAGTGACGAAAAGGTTCGAGCCAGGGTTGGTGGAGATATCATCGTCGTCGTTTCGGCGTCTGTTGGGTGGTGGGCGCTCACTGCTGCGGGCAAGTCAGAGAAGCTCAATGTGGGTGTCGTGTTGGCATGTATCAACTTACCGCTCATCTCGACCGTCGTCGCGGCCATTCATGGGCTCGTCGTTGTCACGATCGCGGACGCGGGTGTCCTCTCCATCGCGGTCAGCGACAGGCGAACGCGAGCGATCACGAGCCGGGTACTCGCGGTCACGGTCATCTGTGTTGCGGTGCGATCAGTGTGTGTTTTGCGCGAAATGCACGATAGCTCGTGATGGTCGACGAAGCATTGTGAGGCATGGCGCAGATCGCGTTTGTGTACGGCAGTTGCAAACGTGGCTTGGTCATTGGCGGCAGGCATGTCGTGGCAGGTAGGAAATCATGTTGTCGACGTACCCTCGTAGTTGCGCTGGTCGGCGTCGTAGGTATCGAGGTCCGCCATGATGGAGGTGTGGAAGGTGTTGTTGGTGGGAAGATGGTGTTGATGTAGGTGGAGGAAAGAGTTGGTAGTGCTAGAGGTAAGGTAAGGCTGACGAACCAGCGGGCGGGAGCGCGGCAGTCTGTGCGGGCCGGTCGATTGCTGCGGCAATGTCAGGTACTTCCAAGGTTCACGTGTGTGTGAACGACGCAGAGGGACGGAAGTGAGAAGTCGGAGTTCAAGTGCTGCTTCTATCACATGCCTTTCATGAATCTCAAACAAAGAGTGAGGCGCTACCTTATGGTTCCCAGGCAAGGGCCGCAAATTAGCGTTCGCTCATGCCTGGCAATGTTCACTTCACTTTAATTCACTTTTGACTCTACGCTAGACGCGAACACATGCCACAGTTGATTGATCATAGTTTCATTTAAGGTCTGCACCACCATGCCGCGTTCTCTAGTCTTCCAGATACACCGGCACGCCATACACGACTGGCGCAGCGCCATTCAAGTACCGCAAGTAGCAGGCATCTCGGCTCTTCGCCACAGCTTGTACCAAGCTACTGTTCCCTTTGCACTCCTCAGCCTGTCGACTCTGGCTTCTGGCAGGGGTCTTCGGCGCAGCGGGTGTCTGCTTCACCCTGGGAGTCTTGGGAGTCTTTGCTGTCTTCTGCGGCGTCACAGGCGCAGCCATCACTCGCTTCTTCGGCGTCTTGACCGGCAGCTTGGTCGACTCTGGCGGAGGTCTCCACAGGCCCCATTCTTCTCCAACGGCGAGTGAAAAGCGGTCGATGTCTTTGTCTGTCACGTCCCAAAGCGTAGCAAGCACAGCCATGCACTTGCCTGAGCTCTGATATCGCGCGTTGACGGTCTCCGCCGATATGGGAATCTCACTGTGGCGACCAGCCGCCATGTATGCCAAAGGTACCGCGTAAGGCTCGAGTTCATCAAACTCTTGCACAGCACCTGAGGAACAGCCCATGAGCCAGACCACTTCGCTACACTTTTCTAGCTTTCGGATCGATCTTGGACGGATATACTGCGCGCCTGAGCCGTGGCCGAAGTACATCAGCGTAGCGGAATCAGTCAGCGCTTTTCTGAATTCGTCCTCAGTGGGCTCTCGACGAACAATCGATGTCCACTCTGAGCCTTTAGTCTGCGCAAGCTTTGCCAGTTCTGGCGCCATCGTTGATTCAGTACCTTTCAGGTCTCCGCCAGGATTGAGAATGTAACTGCCTGTCCGCTTCGATATCGTGTGGCGCTCACTCCGCATTTCCAAAATCCGGTCCCGGAGGGTCAGCATGCTATCGACTCGACTAACACTCGAGCCTTGAAGGCAAGGCAGGCTTTCCCACGGAAAAGCGTGCAATCGCCTGTCGAGAACCAGGATCAAATGCGCCGAGTCATTGTCCGTCTCTTCGACAGCATCGTGGTATGACCGCAAAGCGTCCAGCACCTCGATCGCCATGCTATCGAAATCGACCTCGTCGTAAGCGTTGCGTTCGCCGTTGAACTGCAGCATGTCGACCACGAAGTAAAGCAGGTCCGAGAGCGGTTCGTCCAGATCCACTTGCCCATCCTGGTCATCGCCGAGTCCGATAAAAAGCTCCAGTACCTGATCGTCGAGCGCAAGGCATTTGGAACCTATCTTTGGCGCTCGTCGAGATGGTAGGTGGCGACCAAGAATGACATCGAACGCCTTCCTGAAGCGATTCAGCTGGGCGACGTCTCGTTTGTGCTGCGAGAAGATGCCGCGAAAGCCTCCCAGCCAAATATTCTCAATGTTGATGAGAAGCTCCTGCAGCCGCAAGTCCAAAGCTTCCCGCTCAGACCACCAATTTGTCTTCGCGCCTTTCGCATTTGTTTCGACAGAGCTGTGACAGCTGTAGTTCGATAGCTCGATGATATCCGCCAATTCTGCCTTTCCAATTCCGTAGTCAAACATGTCATCTTCTGCATCATCTGACTTCTGACGTGAAAACGGAAGGCGCAAAATCAGTGGTGGCTGGCCGTGACAATAGCGTGAGACGAAGAGCTCACTACTGTCTTCGTTGAGGCTCATCGAGACGGTGGTCCACGGTTCAGGGATAATGTCGATCAATTCATGCTGGAAGGCAGTTGCAGTGATGGTGTCCTGGTGTCGAAGTGGTTCAATGAGCGGCCAGGAATTGAGCTCCAACGTTGGGTAGATTTCTCTTTCCAGCAAGGTGACGGTGTTTCGACATTGCGTAGCATGAATGCGGGCAATGTCGAGAGACAGTGCTTCCCTCACAGGGTGAAGGACGCTCGAAGCCTGTGACGTGGATGTAGCTGACAGCAACAGAGACGCATTCGATGCCATGGCGTATTGTTTGTGTATCTCCGACGTTGTCAGTGAGTTCATTTGTAGACTTTCCATAGCCATGCTATGTCGTGCCGCAGCGAGCAGAGATGCAAAAGGCGTGGGAGCACTGACTTTGCGCTTCATCGACTTTGTCGCCCTGGCGGACTTCAAATCAGACGATGGGGCAGCAACAGCAACTTCCAAGGACGGTTTTCGTCCCGAACATTGCAGAGCTGGGAACGAAAGTGTCGTCTCTGGCAGCGCATTGAATGCAAAGTCCGTCTCGAGAGCAGCACTGAGCTCGCTCATGAAAGTTTCGTACTCGAATTGGCGCCATTTAAAAGTGCCTGAGAGAGCTGCACAGGAATCTGCTAGCTTCGCCAGCTGGAAATTGTTCTCATGGCCTGTCTTGAGGGACACTGCGGCTTTCTCCAATTTCAACCGAGTTTCGAGCTTCCGAAGCATGTATGGCTCCAACGAGGTCGTGATCGCGGCTGCCTTCTTGTTCGTCTTGCTTGCTGTCGTGGTCCGTGAGCTCTTCGATGGTGGTCCCGGTTTCGCAGGGCGTTTGGCTACCTTCGTGGGTGGGCCGGGTTTGCTGGCCGAGGGTCCTGGTATCATAGCTAAAAGCGCCTCCTCACACTGAGATGGTTGGCTTGACTGTAGTTCCCTGGCCACTTCTTCTGCCTCGTCGATCGACTTGAAGGCACTCTTGTACTCGCCATTCTTGGCGGCCAAAGTCGCCTGAGCCCGGAGTAGCTCTATCGTGGCCAACGTTTGTCTCGCGTCTGTATCGCTCCTTGCCTGAGCCAAACTGAGTTCTGCTTCCTCAGTCCGCCCAGCAGCAGTGAGAAGAATGCTCCTGTGATACCGCACTCGATCAAGCAGTTGTCGAGACTGACAAGCCTCTGCCGTCTTGACTGCCTGCTCAGAGGCGTAATTAGCCTCGTTGAATATCCCGTGATGAACGTAGAGATCCGCAAGGTGAAGGAATGCTCGACAGAGCACTCGAGCCACCGGCCAGAACGTGGCACCCTTCCTTACTAGTCCGTCTGAGGACTGTGAAGCTGCCGTCTTCTGGGGCTGAAGATTGAGCTTGCTGACCTTCGATGCGAGCCCGTCCCCAGGTTCAGCTTCAGAATATTCGGAATGCCCTTCGGTTTTCGGGGACTCTGTATGGTTGATCGAGCGCTCAAGCTTGACCCAGATTCCGCTGAGAAGTTTCACAGCCTTTCTTGCAGAGCGTAAGGACTGTTCAGGCCTTGCGAGAGCTAGCAGTACTTGGGAGTGCAGAAGCCACCCGCGCCCATGCTGAATGGAATTGAGAAACGCCTGAGAAGAGCGTAGATCTTGCTGTTCCAAGGCGCAGTGCATTGCTCTGGCAGTCTCCAAGACTGCCTGTCCGTCAAGAACCCGATCTAAGCTCAGCAATACTTCGACTCGACATAGAGTATAGTCAAGAGCGTCGAGTGCCTCACATCCGAGGATGTCGAATCGACCTCTCACGGTTTCAAGAACAGACTCAGCACGTTCAGCGTAGCCAAGTGACACTTGGGCCATCGCAACCTTCGCGGCAAAGCTGTATTGCTCGGTCACAGTGGCACCACAGCGTCCACCTGCATCGTACAGCAGCTGAGCAACTTCGGCTCTTAGCATATCATCACCCGTGACTCTGAGATATCCCTCAAGGGATACGAGCTGTGCCACCAGAACGCGAGGATTGTCAACGACATGATCGAGACTGGTGGTATTGCCGGGAGCATCAAGTAATGTTCGCCAAGCCGATATGCTTCCCGCCAGAGCTTTGGTGTCAGGACATCCGTCCTGGAATGCCTTGGCTACGACGAGAGAGGCGCCGATATCTGGAACATATGCTTGCAATCCCTCATCCATGCCCAGCGAGCCATTATCTATAGCAGGGCTTCGTAGGCGTCCAGGAACAAGGTCAGGAGAGAGGACCTCGGGGAACTGTTCGCATCCACGCAGGATAATTGCGGCAACCCGTGCCCGTCGGATGGGATGTGCATCGAATGAGTAGACTTTGTCCAGTCGCTCGACAATTTCCGGTAGTATTGATCGAACGCTGCTCTGATATCTCCGCTTATGGGCCAGTTCCAGAATGTGTTGAAGCAAACATTCGAAGAGGGGACCAAGATGCTTTGCATTCACGAGGGCTTCGTCAATAATTGCTGACACGCCGAACTTGGTCTGAGAGCTGGCGCTCTTCACAACTAGAGCCTTGAGAATCCTGCTTAGTGTGAAGGTTGCTGCAGATGTTGACCACGCTTGAGTCGGAGGCTTTGTTGCTGCAGCTTCCGAAACCTTTTCGAGGGCCCCTAGACGCACAAATGTCTGTACAGTGTCTCTTGTTGTCCATGAGATGAGGTCCTCGGTCGTTCTGCTCAGTGAAACTGCGGCATTTATAATTTGTAAGGCCAGCCTGCAGCTTCTCGAGTCGGTATGCGACTTAGCATATCGAGACGCAAACCCAGCTGACAGACAGACCAGCATACGCCACGACGAGCGGAGTTTGTCATCCGTGAACGCGGAACTTTCACAGCGGACAAGGCGCGCGGTCTCCTCCAGTAGCATTTCGAAATCGGCCGCACTACCGGTCAATTTGCCCTCCAGACATGGGTTCACGCAGAGCACTGCCGAGAGCAGATTCGTGTTCTTCGGTGCTTTCTCCAAGCACGCCAGCTGGGCTGATAATCTCATCGTAGAGGCAGTTGCGAAACGAGCGTGTCCGGCCTCAAGGCCTTCACACTGCTTGGTCGCCAGGTCCGCCCATTCATACAAGTGTTCGTGAAGACTGGCCTGGTGAGCAAGCATGGATAGAACGCGAAGGCTCGAAAATGTGGCCGAGCTTCGGACTTGACTTGACTTGAGACCCAAGTCGCTATGTGCTCCTTTGCAAATCTCGTAGAGCGTCACCGTCTGCTTCTGTCCGGGGACTCTCCTCATCAGTGCGTCAAGACACCTCGCGAAGGGCTCCGCGAGCTCTTTCTCGAAATCAACTTCGTGTTCGACCAGTTTCCACATTTCTTGTCTTATCTCCAGGGCACACGTTTGAAGTCGAAAAACTGCTACCGGCTCAGGACCTCGACTCGGATCTTGTGCGGCTTCATCTGCGGCGGTCGAAACACCTGGACACATTTGTAGGATCAGGTTCGCCACAGTCTCAAGCTGTCTGCTCGCCTTTGTGACATCTCCAGTGGCTTCCATGAGCAATTGAATCGCCTGAACTGGTGATCCTCGGGTGCCGGGCCGGAGATATTGAGCCGCTTGCTCGACAGCGGATGGCTTACGGGAACGAGCCAAGATCCTCAGTAGATGTAAATGAAACGTGACGACCATTGGAAGGAGATCTGGTTTGGAGGCGAGATCAAGGTCGAATCGTAATAGGCTCGCCATGGTCTCGGGATCGTTGGTTTTTGTCTTTGCTGTGCGGCCCTGCTTCGCAACCGCATTTGAAGATTGCTCCAGTAGTCGCTTGATGGTCCGCAGCTCTTTCACAGCCAAGGAGTCCAGACCAGCATTGATCATCCTTCCCGCGAGGGAAAGCATGCCATTCTCTAGCTGATTTCTGAGCAAAGGCTTCACGTTAAGCTTGTTGATGTCCACAGATCTCAGATACGAGAATGCGAGATGCGCACAGTCCGAGACGGCTTTGAGGTGAGCTGTATCCGGAGAATTGTAGGAAGAGGAACATTTGGGAGAACTTCGTCCTGAGCGCGTCGGACGGTTGTGTACTGGTGTAGCATTACCAGAAACTGGTTGCAAGGCGCTCTCTGACGTGGGGGAACGTGTCTCGGACTTCATCTGAGCTTTCTTGGGGCTCTTGACAGGAGCTGTCATCGTTTGCGGAAGAGCCTTGAGTCCGATATTGACAATCTCCGTGGCCAAGGCATATCTCGCCCTCGGTGCCAGACTGGGCGATTCATCTTCGCGAATCTTGATTTCTTGATCTCGCTTCGACTTGATTCCGGTAGAGCTTGATGTACCAGCCTTCTTCGTACTTCTTGCCGTTCCAGGAGGTCTGGCTGTTGTCTGGAGAGTTGAGACCGATTGAGTGTCGGTATTCGAGCTGCTCAGTAAGCGTTGAAGGCTCGTGACAGTGGCAGTTGTCGCGGTCCCGGAGATGATTGCAGTCTTCACCGCCTCCACCGCGATATCTGACATCTCTGTATCTCTCGCTGGACTGGCCTGATGATGTTCATTGATACATCATCGCTCTCGACGCGCCGCAATATCGAAATGCACAATGCGGTTCGGCCCGCGAAATAGAGTTGGTCGACAGAGCAACCGTCCGAATGAGGAAAGGACGAATATTCGACGGCAGAGCGTTTCGAGGTGGATGCAGAACCGTCGTCCATTCAACATCATATCGCAATCATGATTCCTCGATCGGCGTGTAGAAGCTGCACGACGTACCATGCCCAAGTCCGGCACTACATACCCAACGCAAAGCCTCTTTCCGAGAGCGAGTCGAGATTGCCTCGAGTCGCAAACCCATCGTTCTGGTCCTCACTGATACCTCGTCCGTTCCGGAGACCAGTCACCGAGGCAGAAGTCACTGCGCGGGCCCTCAAGAGAAGCGCTGGAGCGGAAGAGAGGCGTACGGGAATCAAATTTTTGATCCTGGGAATCCTGGTCGGATCCAATGCCATCAACCTCATCTCAATCAAGCGAGACATGCTCAATTTCACACGACAGACGGATGCGAAACTGGAGCTCCTGCGAGAAGTCGTTCAGAAGGTGAAGAATGGTGAGGACGTAGACGTGAAGCAAGCACTTGGTACTGGCGATCCGGAACACGAAAAGGAGTGGGAACAGGTTATGAAAGAGCTCGAAGAGACGGACATGCTACTGGAAGGGCGCAAGAAGCGGGAGGCAAAGCGACAGCAGAAGGAGCAACAACGTAGAATCAAGGAAGAAGACGACGTTCGCGCGGCTCAGCCAGCGCCGGCTGAGGGTGCGTCTGAAGCGCAAAAGACATCACGGCCAAAATTCTTGATGTGAACGCCGAGATCAGACACGGGAATATGCTGCCACATGAAAGGATTCTTATCCAAGACACCCGTTCTTACTGCGGTAACGGAGTCGATCCCATGATGTCCCTTACTGCTGCGCAGGGTCAGCCAAAGCAAATCCCGGGGCATACCATCGATCAAGGGAAGGCCGTGGCCTTCCTACGCCGGTCTGAATTGGATGACCACGCTGGGATAGACCTCGAAGGCAAAGATCGAAACTGTGCTGCGCCTGAGGAGATGGCGGAACACGAAGAAAGCCGATGATGACTTTCGATGTTGACCATCGAATCCCGGCGGTGGTGGGTTGTGAGTGACCAGCGACGAAGCGCAAGGACTTCAGCTCCCGTGGGGAGCTTTGTGTCGACAAGTTCCAGGTTCGCACATGCGTTCTGGCATGGCTGGGACCTCATGCTCGAGATGCTGGCTATTTGACAACAACACCACACGATCAGGGTTTACCATGGTACGGCACTGCGAGGAAAGGACACTCCATGTGAAGCTATGAAATGATCGAGGGCACGCTTCGTATGCAAAGTCTGGAATGCAGAGTCGTCGGTAGGGAGTGAGGAGCATGCATGAGAGGGCATCTTTACATGGCCAGGGTACAGATGCACGGCATACTGTCACATGTGGTCGATGACAAGGTGCATGCTCTGCGTAGTGCTTTTCCAGCTTTGCCTGTACAGAGATCGCATTGAATAGATGATTTTAGCTCTCGTTCACTCTGACCAACGAGAATGCACGATGAGCGTGAAGTATATATAGCTGATGTAGCCTGCTACAGATGAGGGTTCCAGTTGTTCTCCTCATACCGACAGCCTTCCATGTTCGTTCGACGGTGGAACATGCTCGTAGCAATGCCATGGAAGAATGAGGTCGATCGGTCCCAAGCTGTTCCGTACGCCGACGAGATCATCCCCGCAGCCAGCACGCCTCGGCAAGGACGATTGCAGTATACCCGGAGTGCAACGACAATGGACCTCGTGTTGCTGTCGATACATTTCGTCCATGCCAAATGAGCCTTTAGATTGCATCATCCAGCCCATACAGAATGCCTGAATCAATCATCAACGACAAAGACCTGGCGTTGGACCGCTACGATGGCAACATCTTCGTGCTCACCATGCGTAAAGCACCTGAGAACCGATTGAACTCGAAGTACTGCCAAAAGCTCATTGCAGCATACGGCCAGGTCCGCAAGGTTCTAGGAGAAGACGTGGACGGTGCAGTCATAACAAGAGGCAACGATGCCAAGTTTTGGTGTACTGTAAGTCAATACAACCACCACATTCACTCCACAATCGACCTCTGACACGACGATCCAGGGACTCGAACTCGATGAAGCCGACAACAACCCAGCAGCCAACTCGGAAGGGTTCTACCCTCTCCTCGCGACGCTCATGGACTTTCCCTTTCCCACCATTGCCCTGATCACAGGCCACACCTTTGGAGGCGCCGGACCTTTCGCCCTCAGCCACGACTACCGTGTGATGAACAGCAAACGAGGATTTATCTCCATGCCACCCGTCAACCTGGGTCTCCACTTTCAAGGCATCGGGACATTGCCGCGACTGAAGCTGCGACCAGAGATTGCTCGCAAGATGTTGCTTGAAGCGCACCGCTGGACGGGCGAGCAGGCTCTCGCGGACGGAATTGTGGACGAAATTGCGGCGCCGGAGAAGATGTTTGATGCGGCAATGGAGATTGCGAAGAATCTGGCGCCGAAGGCGAAGATGGGTGTCTTCAGTTTGCTGAGGAATGAATTGTATGGTGAGGCTGGCAAGAATTTCCGCGATATCAGCTATGTGTACGGACGGCGCGTGGGTGAGGCTGCGAAAGCGAAGATCTAAAAGAAACAGTATCGAGCTGTCTTACGACATTGACGAACAATAAGAAATGTATTGATGCAATGGGTATCTCAATATCAATGTACAGTCTGAGCCATGCCTGTCGCTCGTCCTATGCCACACTCAAAGCGCATAGTTCTCTGTATGCAAGAAAATCTCGTCAAGCTTCTTGCTCTTCAACACCAACTTCTGCAAGTTCGCAACAGTGTTGCTGACATCGACTCGCATGCTGGGCGGGCCGCACACGAAGACGCACGCCTTCCGGCCCGTCCACTCCTCGCTGATCTCTTTCAGCATATACGGAATGTCTGGCCTTCCCCATTCAACACTCCAACCACTGCGTTGGGACTTGACCGCCGCGGGCATGAAAGCGAAACGCATGAGATTTTTCTGGAACTCGGTTGGTGTCGCTGGAAAGCCGAAGTCAAAGCCTTGAGGATCCTTCGACTCCGCAACTTGCTGTATCTGGATAGCTTGGGCATTCTGAGCAGCCTCGATGTCCAGGGTCATGTTTCGTGATCGACGCTTTTCATGTAGTGTCGGGTGCGGTGGCATGTGAGGGGTTTCCACGCTATCGGCAATGGTTGGAGAGACGCTGCGTACCGGTGACCGGTCAGCGACTCGAAGCCTATCAGTAGACGGAGATGCACGCCCGCGAGATGGCGTTCGGCCTGGCTTGAGATGAGCCTCAGGTAGGGGACGCAGTCGATCAGCACCTTCTTCACGAAGTTGCTGCTCCTTCTCGGGATCGCCGTCGGCCTCGTCGCGAATCAATGCCGAATGGCGATGAGAACCCATGGAGTATCGGTTGCTTGCGATGTTTTGAAATACATCGTTAACTTTGTCGTGGAAGACCATACTGACGGGTCGATTCGGTGTCTGCGCGCTGACGAGCTTGCCACCCTGTGTCTGTCGCTTTGCAGCAGTGATGTAGAATTGACAGCTCACTGTGTCGGGCGGTGCGAACTCCCGGCAGATTCGTAACTCTTCCTTGAACCACTCCATGACCTCCGGCCGCTTCAGTGCCCAGATCAGGTGAATGTGCTTCGTCACAGCTTTGCCATCACGCATGCGCTTGATCAGGTCGAGCAATTGCGATACGACCGCTGTTATACCAGTGCCTCCTGCAATCAAGACAACGTGATCAAAAGCATCCATACTTCGCCGCATGCCACCGTATGGGCCATCGATGAATGTGCGATAAGTCCACCACGGTCCATGATCAAGCGCACTGTTGAGAACTTTCTTGGTGAAGCCTCCGAAGGGTCTAAACACGACAACCATGTCTCTGTGGTTATCCCCGTATTCCGAGGGATAGTCATCGCTGCATAGCGAAGCGATTGTGAAAGGGTGGTTTTCGAATATGGATATACCCGGCATGCGTATGTAGACATACTGGCCGGGCTTCCAGCGTGTCTCCGTGGGAATGGTCACTTTGACCACATTCTCTTGTAGGACCGTGACCGCTGCTTCCTCGCCAATCCCCCAAGAGACTCGGAAAGGGTTTGTCCAGTTCAAATAAAACAATCGCATCACGTATGAGCCGAGCCAGATGGCGACAGTGGCCCACAGGTAGTTCCAGGATGTGAGGTAGTTGTGGCAGTGCCAGAAAAGCATTCCGAGAAAGACAATCGAAACGGGAATGTGGACCATGACGAAAAGCTCGTAGAACTTGCGCCGGAACGGTCCAAAGGAGTGAACGCAAAGGAATGCTAGCGGTGCCAATGCGGCGATACCTGACGTTGTTAGTAATCGTACATACGAGTGATTCGAAGCACGAACCAGTTCCATAAATATAGCTTCCAGGTTGCTGCGCTCGCAGGATGTTCTTGAATATCACCAAGCCTTCTCGATCCGAGGTGACGTAAAATGGTACCGTGTGAATTATGCTGAGGATCATGCAAATGTATGCAAGCCATCGATGAAGTACGTTGAGCCTCTCATGGCCGATTCCAGTAAGTAGGGTGATGAAATTGGCTTTCATGCTCAGGCTCACGATCCATGGCATTAGTGCTGCAGCGAGCATACCAGAGCGAATGGCCAGAGGAGGAGACCCGAATCGCATCGACTGGTAGACTAATGGTTGCGGTAGAAAGCTGTAAAGCATAACGAATGCAAGAGCCGCAATAACAATAAGAATGGCTCCTGGTGTTGGAAAGACAATAGGCCGCATCCGCTTGTGAATCCTCAATGATGGTATTGGTCGATAGAATAGGTATCGCACCAGAGCGAGTGTGGTTCTGACCAGCAGGTTATTCGACTTCTCCTCGTCGACATTGAGGCTTTGCGGTAGCGGGCCTTCTCGAGGGAAGAACTTGCGCTGCGACCTGTCCGTTCCAAGCGCAGACAGTTCATAGTCGGTAGCCGGCGATGCCGTTTTCGTGAATCCCTCAACAGACTCCTTGTGCGTGGCAACGCGTATCTTGTCGTTCCAGAAATGATACCAGTGCAGTGCAGAAGTGAGTGCCAAAAGGATCACCGCAAAGTAAACCCAGCCGAGGGCGTACTTTCCCGACTTATTCCATGGATCGGCAATGGTCGCCTCCACCAGGCCAGACGGGCTGCTGCTGTTGCAGCAAGGTATGTTGATGCGCTTCTCCAGGTCCCCAGGTTGCCAGACATTCGGTGATTCTGCTGGCGGCGACCAGCTCTGGAAGTTTTTGAGCGTCATGTGTGCGCGCCTCGCCAAAAGCTCTGAGACTGAAGGCATCGTGATGCCCTCGCTTTCCGCGCCTCAATTCAGACTGTGCTGGCCATCAAACTGCGGCCACCCTCCCGGACTTTTATGCTGCTGGCGTTGGATCTCCCGCAATGTCGTGTTCCACGAAAACCACGTGCAGTCAAGTCGTGCAACCACAGCGGGTGCTCCTGGTCCAAAGTAGTAATGGTTGTATGTAATTGTGCAGGCAGTGTCCATTGATCTCGCTCGTCGATCACATTGCCGCTGGCGGTTAGTTTCCTTGAGAATGCAGAAGAAAAAAGAAAGGTGCCGAGAAAGCAAGACAACAGCAAAAGCCAGCGCGAGAGCGAAGTTGAGCGACGACGGTATAGTCAACGAACACACGAGTGGCACTGGACCCGCATGCCATCACTCGGCTGCAGGTGCGCGGTTCGCTTCCTGTCAGGTCCAGGCCCAGATGACCCTATGAGCGCAGAAATGTGTGATCGACGCAGAGTGATGGCAGCAGTAATCGAGTCGCAGGGAAACCTTCCTCCCTGCACAGATTAGCCGACCCAAAGAGCGTTATCGCAGGATACAGGACTGGACGACTTCTCGAAAGAGGGAAGTATTAGCTCAAGATCACAGAACTTTGTTGTTAGTCGCAGTGGATGTCGGCGCCACGCTTGCAGGACTGCAGACCGCATGCCCCCGCTCACTCGCAGCCCGTCACATAGCACCTTTCCGCTCCAGACATGGCCGCTCAATATCATTTGTGCTGTGGCAAGCACAGTCACACGCAGCAGACCATCCAACTGGAGTCTAGAGACGTGTACCGAGCAGTTCACAAGGTGATCTTGTGGACGGCGCATGGCAGAAGGAGGGCGAATGAAACGGCAGGGAAGGTCCAAGAGGCGATCGCCCGTCGGAAAATGCGTGACTCGCGGTGTGTGTGAGGTGGTGCTGTGGTGGAGAAAGTTGTCGAGCCACTGAAGTTCTCCAGGTAGCCGCTGGAAATGTACGCTAGTGACCACAGTGCCGGATATTCCATCTGATTGGCTGGTGAGTCAATTAAACATCCCTACTGTTCGACCGCATGGAGATGCACCAACAAGCATATCGATCGCATGGCCATAATGGCAGTGCGCCTATCGGTGGGCAGGAGCTCCGAGTGCGCACAAAGTGGACATCCAAGAGCGCACAATTGCGATGCACGCCGCCTTCGCAAGAGCTGTGGTTGAGGCAGCCATCCCGGTCACAGCGTGTCGACACAGCGGAACGGTCGACAAAGCGGAATGGTCAACCCAATTTGCAGAGGGTCCCGGTCAGAACTAGGCTGTCATTGGTCGCGTTGTTTGTGAATAGGCTTCGAGAGACCATGCAAAACTCCAAGACCCAGGATGCCCATGTACCAGCACTCTGTACATTGTTCTGAACGTTGGCATTGTCACCAACTGCTGGTCGTAGTCGATCATATGAGGAAGGTCTCTGCAGATGTGATGTTTTTGATCATACTGTCCCTTCTATCCAGCCCGCCTGAGAAGGCCGGGCATTGAGCAGGCCCAGGAACGTAAGTAGGATCCGGTTCCACACAGCGTGCCGTGGGTTGGACCGACGGGCATTGACATGCGGTCGGAATCTGCCTGGCAAATGGTTCGATGCAACCGGCCGGCTTTCTTGCGAAGGTTACCGGTGCTAGGTCATTCGCCCGAAACGCCCACAGCGCCGTCAACATGTGTGTTGAGCCGCCAAGAACTGTGTCAGAGAAATAGGTCAGGGGCTTACGGCGCCAGCATATAATCTGTCACCCGTTCTGCTCCGTTGTGTCATTCCGAACCTCGATCATGTCGTATATCATCTTCAAGAATCGCTGGCGGTATTCCGGGCTGTTTGTCGTCACACTCATTGGACCCTTCCGGTCAAAGATGTTGTAAGCATTGATCAGCAGAGACATAGCCTTAGCATGAGCCTTGTGCTTTGCCCCTGAGAACAACGAATTACAAGTCAGTTCAGGTCCATTTTATCGATGAAGAAGCTTCGAGACACATCTGTCTCGCAAGCAGGAGATACGTACAGAAAAAGTCCAGGACAGCTGCTCGGTAGACCCATTTGCCGTCTGTAGAAGGCATTCCAGTTCTGAAAGATGGCGGACCAGGCGGGACCAGAGGCGTAGCGTTGAGCTGTGGATCGTCGAATGGATTCGGGGCCTCGGTGATCGGAATACGAACAAGGAACAGCGAGTAGTCTACTGCATTGCACTGAGGAGGAAGGGTGGCATGGTCAGCTATAAAGCTCGCAGAAAATGACTTCAATGCAGAATCGAGACCGCACGCCGACTGGGAGAGCGCCGTAAGTCCCACACCATTTGAAGCACTTACGGTTGCTAGCAAGCTAGTGTCCTTCTCTAGCTGATACTTCAACGCTTCCGCTTGATCCAACGTAAGTAACAGCTTGTCCTTGAATTTGTCTGCCAGCTTGCTCTTGGTCTCTTCAGAAGTCAGAGCACCGCCGGCGATATCACGCTCGGGGTAAAAGTATGACATTGGCTTCAGATCGTACGTCTCCCAATGGTTTTTGCCTTGCTGGTACAGTAGATTCTCTAAAGAAACGAAGGCTCGTGAGATTAGCGACTGTCCGTATTTCAGACGGAGATGGGACCTGCAAGCAATGCCTGAGGGACACGGTCAGGCTGGGCTGCAGGCTTCCGCCGTTCGGTCTTACCCATAGCAATGTGGTGGGTCGGGGCGAGCTGAAGGATTTGCCCAATGGTGAAGTGTTTGTTGGCCAGAAACTCCGTGGTTCGGATGAGCAGAGAGCCAGGATTGTTATGAACGTGTTCGACGTACGGAATGAGGAAATCATTCTTGAAAAAGGAGTGCTCGAAGTGTCTTGGAACCGATTTGACAATGTACGCCGTATCTTCGGTTGTGAAGAACGTAGAACCGCTGAAGCCCATGTCCTCTATTCAAGTCAGGATGCCATGCATCTGATCATATCCGGAGGTGTTCGTACCCATTGCCTGCAACTTCGAGTTGCCATCTTTCCCCTCGCCGCCAAAGCTCGCAGTATAGTCCTTCTCTTTGAGTTGCCACACGTCGTTCCTCAGCCCCTTGAAAAGATCGGCTCGAATGCACTCAAAGTCCATTTCGTACAGCTTGAAGAACGCCGTGAATCGGTCGAACGTAGACGAGGTGCGAGGGCCATCATCGTGAACGATCGCGCGGGTCACTGAACGAGCAATGACATCTTGTCGACGAGGCATCGCGATCTTGGAGAGCGACAGTGGTATGACGAGGAAAGGATTGAAAGTCCATTGCGAGAACGTTGCGAAGTTCGAGGAGTCCGGGCGCGTCGTCCAAGTTCGTCATCGCGTCAAGCCGTGCGCATGTGAAAGTGCACCCGAATGCATCCTAAATAATCCTTGAAAGCTTCGGAGCTTCAAACCTTCCCCAGCTCTGCCTTCACTGAACATCACCCAGATCGACCAGCGACATGCCGAAGGAACGCTCAGTCAACCCGGCGCAAGCCCAGCGAAAGGCCGACAAGCAAAAGGAAATCAACAAGAACAAGAAGAATATCCAAAATCAGCGCAATGAGAAATTGGCGAAGCGCAACCCGGATCGCCTACAACGCCAGATCGACGAGCTGAAAGAACTCGAAGCACGCGGGTCCCTAAGACCGAAAGATAAGGAGACACTCGCACAGCTGGAACGCGATGTCAAAGGCATTCGACGAGCCAGAGAAGCACTAGGGGATGCGGCGCCCAAATTTCCGAGCCATGAGCGACGAGACGGAGCAGGTGGAAGACACGACAGACAGGACAGAGGCGATGCACGAGACGAGCAGCGAGAGCGGAGGCAGCATCTGGGTAAGAGGCGACGTGAAGAAGAGCATCGAGAGCCGGAGAGCGACACAGATCCCGAAGTTCGCGATATTCCCATGCCGCGCGATACGCCCCCACCACTTCCTCGGCAGGATCGCAGACGCGAACCGTTCACAGATCCACAAGTCGGACCAGATGGACAGCGACTACCTCATGCCTTGCCTACAAAGCCAGCTGCGGCGAATCTCCCTCCTGCACAGCTCGTGTACACTAGTGCACCTCAATTGAGAGACCTCAAAAAGGAAGCAACGCGATTCGTGCCGTCCGCCGTGGCCCAGAAGAAGAAGCGCGTGAAAGGCGAGGGCCGATTACTCGAGCCAGAAGAAATCGAGAAGCTGGAGAAGGCAGGATACTACGCGGCAGAGAAGGCAGCGGAAGAAGCTGAGAAGGAAGAAGGCATAGAGCAAGTCATCGCCGGGAATGTCGCGGTCGGGGATGGAGATGTGGACATGGATGCAGAAATGAAGAAGCTGGAAGCTGAGATGAATGGCATTGAGTCTACTGAGGGCGATCAAAATTCTAGGCGACAAGTGCAGATGGAAGAGGTCGATGATGACGGAGACTGAGAAGCCGTGAGGAGATCCTAAGAATGCTGGATGACAATCTGGCCGCTACCTGCGCTTGAACGTTCAAGCTTTGCTGGCCTTCACCAACACGCCATCCAACGCCTCGAAGAACTCCTGCTGTCCGCTATTGATCCAAGGCGAATGATCACAGTTGATTGACACTTTGGTGAAATCCTTCACTCTGGCCTCGTCGATCCGCTGGAAGAATTTCGCAACTTCGATGTCAAACCAGAGAGCATGATCCTGGAGACAAGCGATGTACGTGAGCGGCAAATCATAGTCCGCCCACCCGCGATACTGCGTTGGCGTCGAAAAGGATTCCAGAGCTTGGTGACCCATCAGGCTGATGGAATTTTGTGCAACCTGCTGCGAGGTGGTGTTGTAGAACCTGTATTCAGGGTTGAGATGGTGGATCACATTTTCTTTGACCTCCCATTCGTGCGGGCTGAGTTCTGCTCCTTGGACGCTCATTCCCTTCTCCACTATGATCGCCGCAACATACAGCAGATGCACGATTCGTCCTTGAGTTGGGTCTGCGCTCGCTTTGGAATCCTCGAGGACTTCAGCGACGGCTTCACTACCGCAGACACCGCCGTAGCTGTGCATAACGAGTACGACGTTCCGTCCAGTCTTGGTGATCTTTTGGATTGCTTGTTTAACCGAGGCGACGTCTTTCGCGAAGACATCCTCAGCGGCGACCTTGGCAACGGACGGTAATGCTGGAACCTCCACGGTGTATCCCTCGGCCTGGAGCTTCGATGTGACATTCTCCCAGTGTGATGGGGAATGCCACGCTCCGTGAACGAGCACAACGCCTGGTTTCGACGACATGGCGTAATGCTTGACTGTGCGCTTGGGATCGCTTCGTCTTCCTCTGCTGGCCTCGCGTGTCTGAGGTTACTTCTCAGGCTTTTGATCTTATCCGCACGAGGGAACCCATCGTACAAGTACAGCCGCAGCTGGAGATCACGTCCAGCTGAACACAGGCCGATTATCAAGCATTGGTAATGCGCGAAGGATCGAGCAACAGAGTCGCACGGCAGTATCTGCGGCTGAGTGGAGAGGACTCCAGCCTGGCGAAGAGAGGTTTGTGGTAGAGAGACGCCATCGCTTCAACATCGTCAATTTCTAATCACGACGTATGCCGCACCCACCAAGAAAGAACTGCCAAAGATCCAACGGACTGCTCTTTCACATTTGATCTTTGGGCCCGTTTCGAAGAGTCAAAGCCGCCTCGATCGAACATAGTAGCTCGCGCTGGCGTAATGCTCTGGACTGCGCACCGGTCGTGTATATCTTGCTCTTGCACTGTATGTACTAAGCGCGAACGAGACAGATGTAATGCTTCATTATTAGCCATTCGTGGCTTTTTTTCTCGAAGTCAAGCTTCCTCACCCACTGACTTCGCGATCCCGGTGGCATGTCGCGAGGATGTTGTTGGATTATTAAGGCGGCGGGTTCAATTGCGAACCCTGCCAACTCTCTGCAATGATGCCGGCTTATTGAGTTCGGGCTGAATTACCCCAGTCAAAGTCCCGCTCTCGACCATCTGCCGACCAAACCGAGTCCCGCACTCGACTGCCAATCCCCCGAGGTCATGCGTCGGCACGACTGTGGGACCTCCACCCTTGTAGAACTATCTGCCGCTTGGGACACCGGCCAGCGTGCATATATGGATGGCTTGCATATCGGAGCGGTCTGTAGACAATCTTTACATGGTAGGAGTATTTCGACCTCTTTCACATCGCTCACCTAGGGGTTTGACCACCACAATCCACCTCAGATAACCTGCCATCGAGCGAGCAGCCGCCATGGCCTTTGGTAAGTACCACAACGATTAGCAGCGTTGTCTGCAAACATGCTGACCAGCGATAGCAACTGGAGCTGCCGTAGCAGGCGCGACTGCGGCCGCAGCATACCTTGACGCGAAGTACCACATCTCGAAAGATTTGGGCAGCATTCGAGATGAGAGACGAGTTATGAAGCTTGCGCAGGAATTGGGTGAGTAGATGGAATCCATCGACGGCTCCGGCTGTACGACTGACTTGGTCTCGTGTACAGCTCAGAAGAACAAGCGCTCGATATGGTACGCCTTCGAGGAGCAAGCATTACTCCGAAAAGACGAGCCTTGTCTGTGGTTCCGCAACGATATCCACGACCCTCCGACCGAATATACATGGATACAGACATACAACAATTGTCTCCGATGGAGTCAATTCCTGCTGGACAACGGTGTACAGTCAGGAGAGCTGGTCGGAACATATCTGCAGAACTCGCCGGAATTCATGTTCAACATGGTGGGAAGCTGGGCTATCGGTGCCGCTCCGGCACTGATCAACTACAATCTTGGAGGCGATGGTTTGATCCATTGTCTGAAGGTTGGGAAGAGCAAGGTGCTCATCGTGGACGAGGATTCGGACTGTCAAGAACGGATACGAGCGGTACAAAGCAAGATTGAAGAGCTGGGAATGCGGATCATTATTCTGGATGCAACCACCAAGTCCGAGATATTGGGCAAGGACCCTAAGCGTCCAGAGAACGTCTTCCGAGACGGTGTGACTGGCGAGTTCCCCATCTTCCTCTTCTATACCAGTGGTACAACCGGCTTTCCAAAGGCATGTGCGTTCCCAACGCAGCGCTCATATGGACTGGGCAAGTCACGTCAGCGTACGACTGGAGTTGGACCTGGCGGCACATGGTACGATTGCATGCCCTTGTATCATGGCACAGGATGCACAATTGCAGTTGGATGCATGGTCTCCGGCGTTCGCCTCGCGATTGGACGTAAATTCAGTGTCTCGAGGTTCTGGCACGATATTCACGACTCGGAAGCCAATAGCTTCGTGTACGTTGGAGAGACCGCGCGTTATCTTCTTGCGGCGCCTCCGTCTCCTCTCGACAAAGACCACAAGCTCAAAGCCATGTTTGGCAATGGCATGAGACCGGACGTATGGCTCAAGTTTCAGGAACGATTCAACATTCCGTGCGTCAATGAGTTCTTCAACTCTACCGAGGGCATGTTCGGCTTGCTCAACGTCTGCCGAGGACCATTCCATGCCGCTCACGTTGGACATCACGGAGCGTTGTTGCGTCGTCGATATCATAACATCTACATTCCCGTTGAGATCGACCACGAAAACGGCGACTCTATCTGGCGGGACCCCAAGACTGGCTTTGCGAAACGAAAGCCCTATGAGGAGGGAGGCGAGATTCTCGTGACATGTCAAAGCGAGCGAGACTTCACCGGCTACTGGGACAACCCTGAGGCGACCGCCAAACGCTTCGAGCGGGACGTCTTCAAGAAAGGCGATCTCTACTACCGTACGGGCGATGCTCTACGACGCGATAAAGACGGGAGATGGTACTTCATGGACCGACTTGGGGACACGTTCCGATGGAAGAGCGAGAACGTCAGCACTGCACAAGTGGCCGAAGTCCTCGGCGATTTCCCAGGTCTCGTCGAGGCGAATGTTTATGGTGTTGAACTTCCTGGTTACGATGGACGAGCGGGGTGCGCGGCAGTGTACATTCGTCCAGAGGAGAGGAAGAACTTCGACTACGCGGGTCTGCTCCAACATGCAAGACAACGCCTGCCACATTATGCGGTACCCGTTTTCTTGCGGGTCATTCAATCACCAACCCCCATGCACAACAATAAGCAGAATAAGGTACCGTTGAGAAAGGAAGGTGTAGATCTGAAGAAGATCGCAGAGGGCGATGCCGGAAAGGAGGATATCGTGCTATGGAAGGCGCCTGGCGAGAGTACCTACAAGCCGTTCCTGGAGCGGGATTGGGACTCGGTCGTGGGCGGCAAGGTGCGGTTGTGAGGAGAGTGCACGTTGAGTATCCATCCAGGCTCGAGCATTGACGACCGAGGAGGGACCTTCTGTCTGGAGCTTGACATCACGGTCGCGATGCCAGATAACCAGATGACGTTAGTGGAAATCGAAAGTCGAAAGTCGAAAGGAGAACTCGATTGTCGTCGTCGTAACGGAAGTTGCACATTTCTCATGATCTATAAAATATGTACAGGGACCACAGATTTCCTTAACAAATGCCTTCCAGGTACGCCATACACCATGATCCCACAATATCCAACGCCAAAAACGCGTCGCGCACTTTCAAGAGTACCTTACTAGCAACCATTGAAGCCCTGCTGTTGATACATCTTCACAGACTTGACAATCATTTCACCCTTCTTCTCCCAGGTAGGGTACCAGGAATCACGGGCATTCCAGAAATCGTGGGGCGCCGTATCCGATGAGTCCACCCATGGCTTCTGCTTGACACCATCATCGAACCAGCCATTTGTGCCACCAACCGCAACGTTCAAGATCAGATAGAAGTCCTGATCGAACGGCGTGCTGGGCCGGCCAGTCTGGCTCCATGGATCAACGATCCTCGTGCCGTTCGCGTCCGAAGAAGGAAAGTTGCCCTTCTGCCAGAAAGGCTTCTTGAAGTTCGTGTACATGACCTGCAATAGCCTCGAGTCGATGTACGTGAAAATATACTTGTCGCTCCACTCCACTCCAAAGGTCTGGAATCCAGTGGTATACGTCTTGTGCAAAGCCTTCTGCTTGGCGAGGTTCCGCCAGTATCCATCGTTGTCCGGGTCAGGACCCCAGTGCAGGGTAGAAGAGACGACGTTGTTACCGCCGGTCGGGTAGGTGTAGTTGTTGCCGCGAGACTCCATGATGTCGATTTCTCCCGAAGCTGGCCAGTCGCCGTAGGTGTTGTTGACCGGCAACATCCAAATTGCGGGCCAGAGCCAGTCGCCCTCGGGGAGCTGGGCTTCGACTTCAATACGACCGTATTTGATGGCGTGGCTGGCGCGCGTGGAGATACGGCCGGATTTGACGGGGTTGACAATAGTGCCATTGGTGGTGTTGGTCACAGCGACGCAGTTGGACCAGATGTCCGAAGAGCAAATGCCGTCCGAGAGGAGGTTGATGACATTGTCAGTTTCGATCAGCTTTGGATCTTGGAGGGTAGGTTTGATGTGGAGCATGCCGTCTTTGACGAAGACATTTTCGTCGGTGTTTGTGGTAACCTCGAATTGGCCGTTACTGCAATACATTAGCATGCGAGTCAAGGACCACGTTGGTGCTCTTCTTACCCGAAACCTCCAGACTCAACCTCCTTCGTCCATGCGTCACCAAGTCCATTCGAAAAGTCGTCCAAGAAAACAGGGCAATAGGTGTAGTTATGATGAGACGATATGCCGTCGTAAATCACAAATCCAGTCAGAGCTAGACCAATGAAGATTCCAATGAGCGGAATTATGGTTGTCCATTTTTGCCGGGGATCTTTCTTCTCCAGCCACGGCTTCTCGACTTCTTCCTTCTTGATTCGTCTTGAGTGGAAGAATCTGTTCGGCTGTGCATCGATACCGGTTGTCGATCCTATTGTCGATCCTGGCATGGAGCCATATGGAGTCGAGAAAGGGTTTGAGCGTTGTACCGGCTCGATGAGGTCGTTCTCTGGGGTTCCAGCTCTTGTGGAGTTGGCGGCCGTTGTTGTGGCCGTTGTGCCATGATTGTAGTCCATCGGTACGAAATGTCGCTCTTCCGAAGCTGTAGAGTACGTCTGGTGCTGTCAACAGAAGTCACGACTACCTGTCGGGCAAACGAGAGAAAACAGCTGGGGTCTGTGGGAGAGAAGGAAAGTAATAATGACAGCAGAAGCGCGATGATACGACCGACATTGACGGCTGAGCTTTCTCCGAACACCCTAATACTATAAGCTAGTATGGTTTGTGGCCATCAACGGTCTCCACCCGAACGAAAGTCAACGATCTTTGATTGATGAGAGTGGGCCTCCAAGACGAAGAAAGCGGACTTACGGATGTTTTAAGTTCTAGTGGACAATTGACTTCTTGTCCATCGAATTGGGAATCCTACCGATTAGAACAGAGCAGCTAGCCGCCGCCACAAGAACGAGATAGTACCAGGTAGTACTTCAAGTCCATGCCAAAGCTGCAGTCCACAGGTGAGCCTCTCATCGGCATGTCAAGCATCCTATCCCTGGGCCGGAGGCTGTGACGGTTCACGAGGCTCTGGACAGCCTGTTGGGGGCGACAAACTTCGAGCTCGGTCAATCGGCGTGATCGGGCTGGTAGTGAACCACAGTTCTGACAACATCAATTCTGAAACTAGCTCCTCGACCTTCGTAACAGGGTTCAGCTCAGCCCTCACAAGCATGCACGAGGCAGTGAGCGCGAACGATATCTGTCAAGTCGAGTCTGGCATGGTGTCGAATAATGCTCATGCAGGAGAACAGCCACGACGTTGTTCTCAGACCGTGCCATTTCCTGTTTCGATCATTCGCCGGATCGGGAGATAGAGGCTGCGGCTCTAATGCGCATCATGCGTTAAGGTTCGCCGGTGCCACCATTGCCTTCCTCCTTTGAGTCCTCTCTCGATACATACATCAATCATCATTCACGAACAACGTCGGATCCAGGTGATTGTTTTGACCCTCGACGGAAGGCTCCCTTAGCTGACGGCGATCATGTGGCATGGCAAAGGTCGAGGCCATGGACCTGGAAGGGCGGCATCCCGGGTGATGGGGACTGGAAGGCGTGAACCATGGTATCTTCTGAACACAAGCCCAGCCGCGGGTGTCGTCGGCGTCGAAGTGTTGGCCCACTAGTGCAATCGCATCGCCTTACCACTAGCACTAGCGAAGGCCGGTGAATTCCTTGTCGGAATCTGGATAGGGCACCGAAGCTCGACTCGGCTTGTCTGGTGCCATGGCGCTGGATGACAATTCGCGCTGTCGGTGATCGCGATGTCGTGCTGAATACGACATCAGAGGTAGAGGCATTTTCAGACAGCTGAGGTCAAGGCATCGGCCACTGAATGTTGACTCGCGCGATGAAGGCTCTTTCCGCCACGTTGAGACCTCATGTCGTTCCGCTGGTCTTTGACGTGTTTGGTACTTTTCTTGCGATCTGCCCGCGCCATGCTATGCTCCGGAGTTGACAGCGGCGATGCGCCACGGCGGTGGTTACTGTCTGTGGGCCTGTCGAGTCCATGCCCGCCTATATTAACGCTTTTGGGTAAACAGCAGAGTCCATGTTTCTCGTGTCAGTGGCAGGAGTCTGTCCGAAACGAGGTGTTGCGATACACGTGGGGGCTACAGGGATTAGATTTGGGGGCCGCGAATACCACCGGACGTAGAAAGACGGGTATTCTGTCAGGGCTCCTGTTGGTGCCAAAGTGCGTCGCGGTACGCATACAGCTAACATTCGTACTAGGCCTTAGCCAATGTATCGACTATCTGACGTGCAGACCATCCCTGCGTGGCCAGTCTGTTGTGAACGGATTCGCTCTCTTGGCGATGCAAAAGACTAAAATGACTTGTTGGTCGGATAAAGGTCCTTCTTTGTCTATTGATTACACGTGTTGACAATTCTGCAGCCGTGACTGTCTCGTCATATTCTGACTAGTAGCATCTCTTCTAGACCCTGGTGCTCTTCTGACAGAGCCTTTTCAGACATGCAGCCAGCACCATCGCTCAATTCTCAAGCGTTTAGACACTTCACTGGATGCCACTCTTCGTGACTTTTCCGGAGGCGGACACCTGCTCTGCGTGGTCATCGGCATCTTCGTGCTCGACGAGCTCCCAGTCTTCCGAGATCTTGGTCTCTTTGGAATCGACAATCACCTTGTTGTGCGCCCGGTCGTCCTTGTTGCCGAAGAGTGGCTTCTTGTCGTTGATGATGTGTCGCGCCGGCTGTGATGGAGATTAGCTATCGTTGAGTATCGGATGGGCGATATCGAGCCACTTACCGGCTGCGCTGGATACCACGACTTCGACAGCTCCTCTAAGTCCTTCGAATCGATAAGAGGGATCTTGTCCGTGGGTGCGCTCTTTGGCGTGGACTTCGCAATTGGCTTTTGCTCGGAGATTCCTTGAGTCTGTTGGTAGGGTGAAGACATCTTGACAGGGAACGCTTCTGTCGGCACTTATGGCGAGAGGGTGGTATGGTGGAGCGCTGGGTTGATGGTAGCGTAGGTGAGAGTGTTCAGAGGATGGCGGAGTTCATGAAAGTGGGCAAAAGGAGATGTCTGCGCTCAGGGCTCCTGTGATTAGCCTTTTGCACGTGAAGCTGCAAGTGAATTGCAGTCGTGGCTGGCACAATTATAAGCGAGGTGAATTTGTGTATACACTGAGCTTTTCACGTCAGCCAGGAGGATCGATAGATGCAGATATCGAGATGCATTGAATCCAGGGAGAAGTTCCCGCTGCTCCCATACGGCTCAAGATATGAGCATCAGGACGTTCAAGAAACACCCATAACCATCCGCAGCAGTAGGCAACGAACGTTAACGCCGCTGTGAGCTTGTATGTGCAGTACAGCTTCGAGACGGCATTTGCATCTGGCAGTGTCGACGAGAGCCGGGAGGACAAGCCGAGCCTTTGCTCGCAACAGGCCTCCAGTACAAGGCAACCTTGGAGAGCCTCTTGTGGCAGCGAGACTGACGACTTTGAAAGCTGGAATCTTCTTCGAGAATGGCCCGAGTTTGAGTAGTCGATGCGAACTCAGTGCTTTTCGAACATACGAAAGGTGGTCAGCCTTGTTGGCCGCGGCGCCTGTCCCCGTCACCTGCAGGATGCGACGAGCTGAGGCAGTCTCAAGCGCGTGCCACAAGCTTTGCAGCGCGCTGAAAGCCTCAAGAACGCTCGCATAACTCGATGATCCCATCGGATTGCGGCGATTGAGGTCCGGAGTTCTGAGGAGCTTCCATAATTGTTCCAGCAGCGACCTGACGCTGATCGACCTGAAGCCTCGGTTTCAGGTGCCATCCGTGGTACAGGAGAACGACCGTCGACGGCGCAAACGCCTAACGCTCGCCGCTTGCAGGAACTCGGTCGTGGCGCGAGGATATAGCTTGTGGTCTCCAGGCGAGGAGACGCCGGTCCTGTGACGGCCTCGGAAGTCATGTGGCTAGCATGTTTCATAGAGCAACGTAAGGACTGGACACAGGTCCAAGTCTGGAGCTGACGTCTTGTCCGTCAAGGCCAGCAGCCGCGTGAGACAAGAGAGAGGCCGGAGCGATGTGACACTGTGCAAGTTTGTGGCCCACGTCCTTGGTATCGAACAAAAGGGAAGACTTGTTTGCTTCATCGCATGGTGCATTCTGTGCGGCCGGGGACATTCAGAGGTGCCTTGGAAATGTGCTGTCCCGGTCTTACTGTTACACTGCAGCGTAGTTCGTGGCGGCCGGTACAACATCCAAGACAGGCCCTACCTCTTGTCAGTCCAAGCGTGCGACATGGACTGAAAATGATGCATCAGCCAAGAACGTACCAAGCAGAAAGTTGTCTTGACGATGGTCTTGATGCCATGACAGAGGCCTATAAATCATGTCACATCGAAGCTGTGAATCGGTCTTCGCAGCACCGAGCTCCTTTCATGTCGAATGAAACCAGTCCACGGCCTTGACCACGCAACACATCACAAAGGCATCCAGCGACCAGAACACACTGGGCCACCTGCTACTCAGCAAACATTTATTCCAAGCTTCAACACAGGCGCATGATTGCCACATGGTCCAGTGAGTTCCAGTAAGTCGCGGACAGAAGCGGCTACTTCATGTTGCCGCGAAAGACATATAATGCCGAGCGCCTTCCTGGAGAGATTCGAAGCAGGCCAGTGAACATTCAATCAACCTCCAGTTCAACGACCAGCACCAGAAATTGTCTCTCAGAAGAATCGACAGAACGAAAACGGCCACCGACGACATGCAAGGCAGCTTCTCCATCATGCTTCTGTTGGCCACGGCCTTGAGTTCGCCAGTCCACGTCAACGGGCCAGACCTCATTGTGGAGCTCCCTGGATCGGATGGAAATGCATGGCCGTTCACAGCTCGAGATGTGACGGCGGAGACTTGCAACACCGCGGTCTGCCAATCAATTCTTAACCAATGCGTCAAATCTTGCGACTCCTTGAACAATGGCGACTGGTATGTAATTCCAGTAACAACATCAGGAGCGCCCTAACATTGTACTAGCTTCACCTTTGTTACCAGTCCTTCGTGCGAGGCCTGCAGAGCGACGATCGCTGGATGTCCGTAGACACGAGAGCAGCGAATTGGAAATGATGGAGCGACGGCATGTATGGCAGCGCAGGAAAGCATCTCGGCTAGAGAAGATCTCGTATAATATTGATCTATACGAGATGTCATGCCAAGCCCACCACTCAATTTATGTTAGAAGTTCACGATCTTCGGAGAACTTCACGATTGCTTGAACATCTTCCACACAACATCGCCCAAAATGTCCACCCAGGCTTTGAACAAGATCGCGCCCAACAGCCCATCGCGGGCCAAGCCCAATGAGATCGAGACCAACATCGCCACCGCGCTGTACGAGCTCGAGACCAACATCCCAGACATGCGCTCTGCCCTGAGGCCGCTGCAGTTTGTGTCCGCCCGCGAGGTAAGATAATGTCGTGACTAGGGATGATCCGCACACTACACCCACATCGAGGACCGCATTGCGCTGCAAAGCTTGTCCCGCAAAAGAAGGAGAGAAAGAATAGCATCAGCTACAACCATGGACACACACACACACAATCGAAGAGGCGGTGGGCACTGGGCAGCTTTCCGCTGACACCAGGATTCTTACAGATTGAGGTCGGTCACGGACGCAAGGCCATTGTCATCTTCGTCCCGGTTCCTCTCCTTCAGGGATGGCACCGCAGCCAGCAGCGGTAAGCAACCCACCACAACACAGCATCCAATGCCTCGTTCACGACTAACACAATCCAAAGCCTCACTCGTGAGCTCGAGAAGAAGTTCTCCGACCGCCACGTCATCATCGTCGCCTCTCGCCGCATTCTGCCTCGCCCCAAGCGCAGCAACCGCAGCCGCACCTCGCAGACACAAAAGCGCCCACGCAGCCGCACGCTCACTGCCGTCCACGACGCCATCCTCGCCGATCTCGTCTACCCAGTGGAAATCGTCGGTAAGCGCATGCGCACCAAGGAGGACGGCACCAAGGTCCTCAAGGTCCTGCTCGACGAGAAGGAGCGTGGTGGTGTTGACTACCGCCTCGACTCGTACTCTGAGGTCTACAAGCGCCTGACCGGCAAGGGTGTGAACTTCGAGTTCCCCCAGTCGCACTCGGAGTAGAAGGAACGAGTTGCGATGTGGATTCGAGACATTTCTGATGGCGCACTGGGCATGGAGCAGGTAGCTACTTGAGCACGAAACGGCATCAAAGAAGCCGGCAGCTTTCAGAATCAAAAGTTGAGACACCACCAAGGGACCGTACTTTCCTCTGCGTCAATCATGCGCAGGCACGCCGGAAGCTGCTGAATTTCGTGAACATCAACGTTGAAACAAATGAAATGCCGAGTCAAAGCAAACATATCCAATGCGCGACCGCTCAATGTATTGGGTATCTCGTCATGTATAGAGTTGGCCGTGAAAGCAGATTTCTGTACCCATCCCCTCAGCAGCGAATGCCAGCCGTCATCGTAACCAACCACGGTACTTCTATCGGGTCTATCATCCATCATTCCAATCCCTAAACCATCAAGCCATGTTCCTCGCCGGCAGCTCAATCTTCGCGTCATCCTCTTCGTCGACATGCGTACACCAGGGATGCTCCACCACAGCCTGAATTCCAATCCTCCGCTCGACATCGCGGTCCAGCATTTTGCGGATGAGGTCGATGCAGTCTTCGCTCAAAATGTACGGCACGCGGAGATCGTGGTCCATGATCTCGTCGATGCTGTAGAACGGATTCTCCTTGTAAACGATTGTGTAGAGTAGGATGCCGAGCGCCCACACGTCTTGTTCTTTGCCGCGGTAGGGAGAGCCGCGGAGGACTTCAGGGGCGGCGTAATCTGCACATGTGAGTTAGTGGGTGCCATTCGTCTAAGACATGGTAGATCCAACGTACCGATCGTGCCAACGAACACATCAAACGGTCCTGATTTGATGTACGCCGCACTGCCAAAGTCCGCCAGCTTCACTTTCCCTTCGCCGTCCAGAATGATGTTTTCGTCTTTGATGTCGCGATGCACGACCTTCGCCTCAATGTGGAGATGACGCAGCGCTTCGGCCACTTGGCGAAAGATCTTGCGGCATTCGTGCTCTTCCATGGTCACTCTAAGCTCAATGTAGTCGAACAGATCCATGCCTGGCAGACCATGAGGGATCATCTCGATGTAGTAATTGATATCATCTTCGAAGAAGTCGGCCATTTCGATGATGTTGGGATGTTGGAGACCGTCTCGGCGGAGATAGTCCAATACGTGAATCTCCAGCGGGACCGTTCCCAGTCGTCGATCGCGATGCCATGTGTCAACGAGAATGCGTCGCTTTGTGACATACTTGATGACCATCTTCGGCGCAGAGACCTTCTTGTAGCGTGCGAGCTTGACTTGTCCGTACGCGCCTTGGCCCATCTCCTCAAGGATGGTGAAATCGTCGATGCGTTTTTTGGTGATTATTTTGACGCCGGCTGCGATCAGGTCCGGCGAAGGATGCTCAAATGGCTCTCGATCCGTGGCATTCAAAGCCGGCGCAGTCTTGGTCCCATCGAGTTGCTCGTGCGGCTTGTCACCATCGCTGACTTCTGGTCTCCGCTCGGCAAAAACCATGGGACTGGGTGCATATTCGTCGACGGCCAGCCCGGGACCAGGCTGCTGTGGAGGTGTGCTGGGCCGACTTATCAGTGAAGTCACCGGTCCAATGCCATGGTTGACAGCATGCAATTGTCTGCTGTAGGTAATCCACAACGCATATACCACTTCACTGCCTCTCGCGGGAGTCTCGACATCCTCCTCCATCACCATCTCGTTGTAAATAGGATCTCGGTCCGACTTCACCACTCGCATTTGAATGTCGATCATGATCTCTGCACCATCCCTGTGCTTGGCTGAGACACCACTGGGACGCAGGAATATGGCAGCGGCATCCGCGGAGCCTTCTCTGAGCGCCAGCAATGCTCGAGCTCGTCTGAAGCTGTGCTCTGGAATCACAATCCCGTCTACCAGTGCAATCTTATCCTCGTCCGTCATCACTCGGAGGATGCTGTCGAAGCTGGGGATGAGGTCCGTAACCGCCAGTCCATTGGGATCCGCATGACCGAACAACGCCGCGGAGAACACATTGTTAGAACTGCTCACGCGCATGGTGTTCGGGTTGACCACAATGATGCCGGCGATATGGGGAAAACTTGACACCCTGAACACGCTCTCGTTCGGTAGCTGATCGATCGTGACCGGAATGGAGATCGAATTGCTCGTTCGCGCAGTGAATCTCCGCAAGCGTGCGAGAGCTTGATAGTCCACGGCTCCTGTGCTGGTGTCTTTCAATTTTGGCCATGCTGGAACCAGCCTCTGGACATCCATGCCATTACGGACGCGGTCCATGCCAAAGATGGCTTCGATGTCTCCACTGCCTCGGATTACCAGACCAATTTCGTCCACGGTCAGCATAGCGACATCCTCTGCAATCTCCTCAAGCACCCATATCAAGTTGTTGCCCTTCTCCTTCACCCAGAGCGACGCACTGCCATGCGAGCCGTTCATCTTCCGGATGGGTACGACATCACCACAGAGGAGGACGCCTCTGCTCTTGTGGTTTGGGTGATGCGGAGCAGGCTCCTTTGGCGGTGTTCGAGTACCGTCAACAGTCTTGCTTCTGCGACTCTGGTACGTTTTCCGGGCCGGTGGCTTCGAGAGCAACTTCGCTGTTACACCGTTACGCATGCTCGAAAGAGCGCTGTTCGGACTGGTCTTACCAGCGGAGGGTGGTGGCTGCGGCCGAAGCTGCTTGGACGCCGTGCCACTCTCGGGGTTTCTCAACCTTTCCTCCAACCACTTCCGTCGATCCTCCTGAATCACTTCCATGATCCCTAGCTTGCGAACTTCGGCTCGAGTCACACCAAAGACTAAACACGCAAGATCATTAGCTGCGGTTATGGTCCAAGGAGCGGTATTCTCGGTCGTGAAGATGGCTTGATTCGGGGCGTTCCTGTGCCCGTGTGGCGCTCGCTCGCGTTCGGTGTTAGCTCGTGGTGGGAATTGTGCGGCTGGAGTAGGAACAGGCTGGTCCGAACGGTATGGCTGAGCCATGGCTTCGCTTAGGCGGTGCTGCAATGAGTATCCAGCCGTGTCAGTGTAAGTCCTCTTTAGAGGTATTCGCGCGGGCCGCCGTGTCGCCGGGTTGACTGTCGCCTCCTCGTCGTCGGCCGTAGGTATCCTCGTCAAGTCTGTTGGAGCTGTGTCTGCCTCTTGGACTGTCTGGGGTATGTTCAAGCCACCGTCGGGCGATGTTGATTGTGTGAGTATCGACCCATCATCCTTGCTCTTCAATGTAGATCCGCTCTCGAGACTCGTTGGACTCTCACTCTCTTGTCCCGGTGCCAGGAAACTCTGCTCAAAAACATTCTCGTTCGTCAGGTTTGCGGGACCTGTCAAAGGCCCATGTTCCATTCCATGTGCATGTGGATTCTGCACACCCATGACATTCGCCTTCTGCAGAAGCTCGATCATGCCGAGCACTTCCTCGTCTCCGGCCAAACGAGCTTGAGCACTTGCAATTCGTGGTGATGTGGCCGCCCATTGGAGTTTGTTGGTCAAGAAATCGACTGATCGCTTCAAGATGGCGCTGCGGTTGTGGAGGTTCTCGCTGGACTGGTGTGCGAAGCTGAAGGAGTGGAGACTTTCCGTGGGAAAGCGTGAGAGGTCTTCTGACAGTGGTAGAGTGGGCGAGGATGGGCCGCCTCCAAGCGCGAAGCTGGATTTGCGGCTGCTGATGGGCGTGATCGTGGGAGAAGCGACTGCTGCAAGGCTTGGAGAGGGAGGCTGTCGGCTAGGCTGCTGTCGTATGCGTTGAAGGCCTGTTCTTTCTGGTGCGAGTATTGGCGATCTGAAGCAGAAATGCAAATTAGCAATCATGAGACAACCCCGCAATCATACTGCCGACGTGAAGCAATCAAATGATCTTGGTCACGCACCGAGTCAGGTCATTATAGGCATCTGCCGGATTTCCGGCATCGATGGACAGGCGATGAAGCTTATCGGGCAGTTCGAATTGCAGGCTGGTTGTCGACGAGCTCTTCGATAGCGACGCGTTGTTCTTAGGTATTTGAATGGCGGACGGGCGAGGCTGACCGCGTGAAGGCGGAGGTGAGGGTTGCACGATAGCAGGCGGAGATTCGAAAGACGGTCCTGAAGCGGTGGAAATGTCAGTTTTAACGTCTCACGTCTCGTGGCATGCCTGTTTACGCCTGGGCGAATCAATGACTCGGAAGAGCAGTCCCGACATAATGCTCTCTGTGGCCGTTGATGTGTTCGTACCTCCATCATTCGAAATGCCCGGCGGAGGCATGCCTTCGCGTCTGTGCTATTGCCGACCTCCACTCAGTCCACACGGGTCTGCTCTTCCAGCTCGGCACTGTGAGATTCGGATATTGGGTCGGGAATCGCGGAGTTGTGCAGTTGACAGTTGACGGTTGACGGTCGACGGTTGAAGGTTGACAATAGGAGGTCCGATACTGGCTCGAATGCTAACAAAATTGCGGCTATGAGTAACGACCGGATAGGATGAACCTGGACCGAGGACGGCAAAAGGCGACACCAGGCAAAATGGATGGAGCAAACGCTGGACGCCAGAGAATGGTATGCAGTGAGAGAGGACACAGAGAGGGCGAGTTGAGGCAATGGTCGGGTTGGTCGGGAGAGAGCAGACGGAGGTAGGAGGTAAAAGAAATGGCAAGCCTGCAGTTCGTCCGCGATTCCAGTAGTTCAACCGACGAGATGGCAGACCAGTGGACCCTAATTCTACACTTTGCGGGGCACACCTTGACCACGTCGGCGGATTGCTATTGTGTCGACGCATTATTCTGATCTATTGCACCGTCGCAGAGATATTGACCTGTACATATGCGCCAAGGATCACGACTCTCTGCCAGGTAAGATCTATGTCACACACGATCTCATGCTCGATGTATCCATCTTATTACATACATGTGTGTGCACCTCCGGAGCATGAATCCCTGCTGTACGATGCGATCACATGCGGGGAGAAAATCTGCGACCTTGTCCGAGGGTCGGGCCTAACTGCAGCTGCTTTTTGATCCATCGACCGATACCAACGGGTGACAGAGTTGTGACGACGCTGAAGACGCACGACAAACAGAGATGTAAGAGGCAGCAAATCTGGCGGCAAAGCTTGAGAGTCGTAGAGGCGATCTTCCGGCATCAGACATGTCAGTCCATGATGTCCTCCGTGAGGTGGCGACGCTTGCTGCATGGCATCCCTGCAACGGGCCCGAAACATCGTTGTTCGAGAAGTAGTAGACTGAGAGTGAAGAGTCACTGAAAGAGTGCAGCGCTGACATTCCTTAGAGCACAAACTTCCTGCCTTCATGTGCAACGTTAATATATACAAGTTCTGCCAAAGCCCGTCAGACATACTCATTTCTGATGGACCGTTCTGCAATTCGTAACTCCCGTCCAGCTCGTAGTCTCAATGTCCACCATTTCGCCGTTCATATAAGCCCTCGGTCCCGAGATCTGCTGGATGCCGTTACCCAGCGAGCGCACGAAGCTGTCGTCGTGATATTTGCCGTGTTGACGCTTGCCTCGGAGACTGTCGAAGTGCACCGGCAGCAAGACCTCCTTCGCCGCGGGACAGAGATGGCGCATGACATCGCCTAGCCGGACATACCGCAGCTTGGCCTTACCCTCGCGAAGTCGCCGCTTTGTCGCCAGACGAGCATTCTCATGGTCTTGCGCTCGTTGCAGCTCTTCCTCCCAGGTAAGCATGGACATCCCGTCTTGGTCCACCGGAACTGGAGGCAGCTCTCCGCTGGAAATTTGAGCGAGATCGGATAACATGGAGACAACGGCATCCATCTCGTTCGACGCAAGGTCCTTCGTGGTCCACTGCTCGGCAAGGCTGCCTTCGTACCCAGCACCATCAGACTGCAACATCAATTCCAAACCCCGTGGACCTAGGAACGGCGCAGATTGCACGTTGAGAATCCACGACGAAGAATCGATGCCTTTCTGATCCATGTCCATATCCATGTCATCGCTCTCGTGTTGCACAACCCGCAAAGGTGTAAAATGTTTGAGAATGAGACTCAAGTCTGTCGGACGCGTCGGGTCAGACGAGGGCCTCAAGACATCGGAAACCATCACAGGTAATGAAGCAAGAACCTCGTCCTCATGTGCGCGTTTCGCTTCAGCCTTCTCTCGTTCGGAGTGGATCCTATCCTCTTCCGCCTTTCGAGCTTCCTCTGCTTTGCGCGTTTCTTCTGCCCGTCGAGCTTCATCGGCTTTGCGATCCTCCTCTGCTTTCCGCGCCTGCTCCTCAGCTGCCTCTTTCGCTGCTCGTTCGGCCGCTGCAGCTTCCTCGGCCTTGCGAATGGTCTCCAAGCGTTCAGCTTCCTCCTCGGCCTTCTTTTCCGCTGCCTTGCGCTCGTCTGCAGCTTGCTTCTCTTCGGCAGTTTCGTCCACGGTCGGTAGGGGCTTGTCGGCAGTTCCACGGAATGACAAAGATCGTCGTCGAGTTCGGGGCGAGGACTCTGGAGCTGGAATCGAAACACTTTTCGTCCTTGACCGAGTCGATGTGCGGGTCAAACCTGGACTCTCCGGAGGCCCCATTGCGCCGTCCTCGAGGGGCGATTTCGTGTTCGCCATCTCCGAATCTGATTCGTCTGCGGACGACGAGTCCGAATTTCCTCTGCCATTCGCGCGCATCGCCTTCTTCGACATTAGTCTGCGGCCTCCATTCTTTCGCCGCGGGGCCTCTGCCTCATCCGAGTCGTCGCTTTCATCGTCGGCCGTTGGTTGTGCGAATCGCCGCTTATTCGAATCCCGCTTCGTGACTGGGCTCGAACTTCGGCGTTCTTTCAGGGCAGCGCGTTGGTCGTAGAGTCGCTGTAACAGCTCCAACTCTTGTCGCCAATTGGGACCATGTCGCTCATTAGCAATGTCCGGCCAAGTCTTGCCCTGTCGATTGCGGAACAGTGGATTGAAGTTCTCAAGTTCCGTCAAAGATCGCACCATATCGAAATGCGAAGTCCCAAGCACGCTCAACATGGGCCGCTCCGGCTTCTGAGCAGCTTTCTTGTCCGACATCTCTGCTAACAACATGTTCACCAAATAATTGTCTCCCGTCTTGGCAGCTGCGGCGATGATGGTATTGTCGACTGGCACTCTCGCATCCAGAAACTCCTTGACTCCGTTGCGATCGTTATTCTGCACGAGCTTAAGGAGGTTCTCGTACGAGCGTGCCATGAAATGTAATTCCTTAGACGGTCCAGCCCGGTGCCGGTTCTCCTCCTCCTCCTCCCGCTTCTGCTTTGCACCATTGCTGTTCCACTCATCAATGGCCTTTCTCAACGCCGCACGTATCCCAGCGACATTATCGGTATCGTCAGTGACGACATCCAACGCCTGCTGTCCCTTTAAATTTTGCCTCAGTGGATCGACACCAGCTTTGAGTAAGCTGTGCACCACGTCCACATGACCATTTTCAGCTGCATCGATGAGCGGCGTGTCCTTGTCCACGTTCGCGCAGTCTATCTGACAGCCCTGGTCAATGAGATAGTCCACAACCTCGACATTGCCGTTCAAAGCTGCTATCTGTAACGGTTTGTTTCCGGCGAACTCGGCAAGTTCCAGCTGCTCTGGATCCTTCTTCCTCCACTCCTTCACGAGGTCCAGATCGCCGTCCTCACACGCTTCTGCAAGTCGAGTGAACCCATACTTGTTCACGTGCCGCTTGTGCTCGCGCCCTGCTGGTCGGCCTGGTGTAGACGTCGATCTACCAATACCTCTCTGCGGCCGCCGGAAGTCCAGGTGGCCATGCGATGTCGCTTCCGAGGACGCGTCCGACTCTTCCCACGTTGCTCGAGATGTTTTCGACTCTTTTCTTGGCAGGTGGGTAATTGACCTTCGCTTTCTGCTATTGCTATCCAGGCCACCGTCCGCAAAAGCAGACTGCGTCGATGCTGCGCGCCTGTGTGTCCGCAATTCTGGAGACAATGATTGTTCGGAGCGACCTACAGTATCCTCGGAGTGAGGACCGCGACGTCTGATTTTCGGCGCATCGAGGCTTGGGCGTTTATTTGGCAGGGAGACCGAGGATGCGCGGTGTTTCCGCTTGCGCGGGTTCGGAGAATGATCCTCGTTGCGACTTTGGCCTGGCACCTCCGATGCTGCGCGCTCCACGGAAGATCTGCGAGAGCCAGCTTCGGAGCCCGAAGAGCCTGGGGAGCTGAGTGACTCGCTACCCTCATCATCCTCGACTGCCGCATCTTGATCTGCTTTGACTGTGGCGTCTGCAGTACTCGTATCCTTCTCGACACTGATGAGAGTGCTAGCAGCGGGTGATACTGCAGCCGAGGTATCCTCCTCATCGGTCAGAGGTACTGGGAGGCCACCTATACGACTCATCTTGCGCTCGACCTTGACCCCATGCTCCATCTGTTTCTCGGCGAGCTGTTTCTTCTTCACAGGACTGTCAATGAGTGTCTCGGCCTCGGAAGCATTGTCGTCGACGCCATTGACCGCGGCTATATCCTGGGGCTGTTCCGGGACCTTTCCAGGCGGTTTGTCAAGATTATCGTCACTTCCAATTCGGGCGGCAGCGTTGGAATCGTCATTCTGATGGGAAGAATTCGGACGCACTACGATCTCATCTCTGCCAGAATCGCCAGCCTCGGCGGTCGACTGGTCAGGCGATTTGGTGCCATTCATTCCGGTGACAACAGGCCGTGTCGCATTCCCTCTTCGTCAAAGAGCAGATGCGCGGCGCAGAACAGGAGTCCTCAGTGAAATGCGACCTCCGTGTCGCGGTTTCCAGTATCGCTTTCCGGAGGAGTGAGAGAGGATGTGTTGTTTGTTGATGCGTGGGTACGAGAAGGACTTGGTCGCAAAGAGAGCGTCGAGGCGACCGAACCTCAAAAGAGCCAAGGTAGACCAGACCCAAAGCGACAAGGTTTGAGGCCGATCCCGAAGTTACTCCTGTCCAATCTCCTCCCTCAAGAAGTCTACTTCTAACAACATTTTCTTCAATCTTCAATTTGCACGACTGCTTCACAGAACCATTAATCATGTCAATGCCTTGCGTGGCTTGGACGTCGAGGTGGGAGTGGTATCGCAGTACCTTTGGGCTGCCGTGCTAGAGACTCTCGACAACGTGGCGTGTCGCCCAAAGTTTCGACGAACACAAGAAGGACCACGGTACGCTCGTATCTTCGTATCGTGTTCTGTCGATCATCTTACTTGCATGGGATCAGAGACGGCACGGCGGCGACGAGTGCGAAATGTGCCAGACGTGTCAATCAGGCTATCTCATTTCTCCCTTGTACTGTCATCCGTGGCATGTCATCCCGTTCATCATCCTCCCTAGATTGCTATGCACCAAACCAAGAACATTGCCCAAACGCCAAACACAGCCTCCCAATGCATCCATCTATACCACCATTACGACCCCACAACATCACGCTCACATGACATTGCATCCACCGCTCCTAGCGCGTCGCCGCCTTCCTCCTCCGACGCCAGAGCCCGGAGCCACAGGATCCTCTTCGTCGGCATGCATCATCTGGGTCTCTCGCAGTCTCCGCTGGCGTCTTCTCCTCCCCGGACCGGCACCAGCTTCTTCCTGGGCCATCATGAACTCTGCCCATTTCCGTTCGAGGCGACGAGCAGCGACGAAATCTCCTCGCATCACGCGTTTGGTGTGCTCTTCGACAGTCGGCTGAAATGTGTAAAAGCATTTCAGCTGAATCACTTCAGTAGGGAAGGTTGAGCTCCTCATGATGTGAAGTCGAGGCAGCATGGTGAGGTTCTCAGCCGAGGAAGATGCTGAGCTCGAGGCCGACTGCTTCTCCAACGGCGGCAGCTGAGTCGTGTGGGTCGTGATCGAGACATCCGCATTTCGCGATAAAATCTCGCGGACGCCTGTCCAGGTAACATGCTGGCAGTCGTAAGCGACCACCTTGAGGCCTACCGAGGGCTTGAACAGCGATTTCCCTGGAACGATGACGCCGGGCAACTTCGTACGAGGTGATCGCTGCCGTACCATGGCCGCGGCTTCAGCCAGGACGAGATCGCCGATACGCGTATTGTCCATCTCGAGCGAACGGAGGCTTGTACAATTCTTCAACACCGGCAACATACCAGCATCTCCAATCTTCTCACAGTAGGAGACGCCCAGATGTTTGAAATTACTGGCACACGGCGCGATCGAGAGAGCCTGCATCGATGCATTGGTCAAGTCTTCCAGTTCCTCGAG
Source organism: Zymoseptoria pseudotritici STIR04_4.3.1 (assembly GCA_000223685.2). Taxonomy (NCBI): domain Eukaryota; kingdom Fungi; phylum Ascomycota; class Dothideomycetes; order Mycosphaerellales; family Mycosphaerellaceae; genus Zymoseptoria; species Zymoseptoria pseudotritici. The sequence continues at coordinate 38,977 of AFIR01000906.1, forward strand.
GTCCAGATGAGTCAACAGTGGAGTTGTTGGCAGTAATTCTATCAGGCTCGAGTCGGAAATGCCGCTGCACTTCGAGAGCTGCAAACCCTCGATGCTCGGTACATTCCCAACAAGTGTTCTCAGGCCTTTGTCCGTGATGCCGCGACACCTGGTCAGATCGAAATGCTTGAACTTGCGAGCTGGGACCACTGGTCTACCGGAGAGAATCTCAACCTCGCTGTCCTTGCCTTCAATGAGTACCGCAAGGGCAGCATCTGTCAAGGTGTCGCAATGCATCAGAATGAGCCTCTCCAGACTGTTCTTAAGGAAGAGCTCGTGCACGAAGTCCAAGTCATTCCAACCGCGAATTTCACCTGCACGCAGATCTTTGAGTTCTGGACAACCCTCAATCACCTTCCGCAACCCTCGAGTGTCGACGTTGTTGCACCAAGATATGTTGAGATACTCCAGCTTGGGGCAGTTGGAAGCAATAATCTTCATGCCGGCGTTGGTGGCTCCTGCAAGGCCAGATAGATTGATGTGCACCAGTCCGCTGTTCGACCACAGGAAGTTATGAATCGAAGCCCGATCGATACGGCAACCTTCAAGGGAGAGATTGTCCAAGTTTGTGCAGGCGTCAGAAAGACCTTTGGAGTTCCATCGTTCTCTCAATTGAACGCAACCTCGGAGGTTGAGATCTCGCACAAAGGGTCCTGCCGCGGTGATGATGCTCACGAGTGCATCCGCCGGAATGTCTTGGTAGAAACCAGCTGTGTCGAGATCGCTCCAGAGTTGACCATCGAAGCACATCGCATGCCACGATTTGGACACGGTCGAACATCGGACAATCTCTCTGGGTTTGAGGTACGTCAAGACCTCCGTCCTGAGCTCGGAAGGTAAGTCACGCCAAAAGTTGAAGTCCTTGCGCTGAACGACATCCGTGACTGGGCGCGAGAAGTAGTCTTCGTCGACTTCTGCGATCCCCGGTGTCGCAGTGCGAGGGATAGGCGTTGTGCGTAGGTCTGTAGGTACACCGACGGCGAGCTTGCCATCCAGACCTGATAGATAGCGACGCCTCGCAGCCTCATCAAAGAGTGGTATTTGTATCCCAGGAGTGCTCAGGGCAGAACCGCCTTCCAGCTGACCGACGGAGAGCTCTCTAGCCAGAGTAGGGCCTGCTGCTGCATTGAGCGATATGCAAGACACCGACCCTCTACCAGAGCCACTGTACCCTCGCGAGCGTGTTGTACTCAATCGTGCGACCGAAGGAGACGATGATATGCGTTGTAACCCGGCAAGCAACCTTTGCTTCCCTTTCAGTTTCCGAGGCTGCTCTTGAAATGGGGGACCAGCTGTGATTGGAAGCTGGGTCGACGAGAGGAATCTCTGTGTCTGGGATACGCTCGTGGCGTGAGAGACCGACTCGACAGAAGTGTTCGCCATGGTGGTGGCGGCGAATGGTGTCGGCTTCCGTACAGGCTTCGATCGCGGGTTGCGAAACTGGAAGAGGAGATCCCAAGGACCAGACCGCTCGGGTCGGTCTTTGAGAGATCAAAATGTGCGTTTACGAGGGCTGTATTGCGTGAGTCGAGTGAGGTATTTGCAAGTCGATGCTGGCCGATCTGGCGGGGTCAGCTGGCTGTCATGCGATCAACGATGTGCTCCGTCCTCCGCAGAGTGTCCGGGAGCTGACAGAACATACCGACGAGGCTGACTTCGATCCAAGAGAACGTACAGATCGTGTCCGAATCAGAAGAGCAGATGATGTGTGCTTGCGACTGCGTCCAGGTCGTCAGACGATCAGTCCTCGTGCCGCCAGCAAAGTTCTTATCAGCGTATCAGCTTCGCGGGGTATTCCAACATCAAGTCGTGGACTCGAAACAGCGGGAGCAGGCGACGATGAAGTTCTTCGGTAAGTCCTCAGGTGCGTTGTAGGAAAGATGCAACAACAGTGAATGTCGAGAAGAAGGGAAGCACAACATCTAGAGACAAACATCCAAAGACATGGCATCCCACCAGTCCCTCCCTGCACTGTCCCGCGGGCGTTGGAGGAACCCCAGCTTTCGTGAAGTGGAGCTCTTTCGCGGGCTTGGCGGCTTGGGCTTTCATGCTCTGGATCTATGGATTCAAAGTAGTGCGTTTCCAGAAGGCGGAGGTGGAACGACCGTCTCTCCACCATCGTTTCGATAACGAGGAACATATTCACTCCCTTACAGGTCTGCTACACCTCCGATACTGGCAGCCTGTCGAAGCTTGCAAAGCCACGACCATTGGCAAGAAAATGCAGCAGACAAGAGAGAGGAGAACAGAAGGTGGAGTACATGTTCAGAAGTACAATCCGCTTGCTGCGCCCGGTTCTCAACCGGTCTAGGGGGCCACATGGCAAACCTTCGCCAGGTCTTCGTCCTGAGTTTCTCCGCCCCACGGAGGACGAGCCAAGGTTCCACCTAGAGATGCCCGAGTGGCTGGACGCAGTGTTTCGCCTCGCTCTTTTGGCTGAGCGGAGCTGTAATCCTTTGCGGAGGACCTGCCTTGTTGGGTGAGATGCGCGGCATGGAAGTCATGGCGTGTTGCGACTACATTTTCCGGTCGCTAACGTGTAGGCTTTTGCTATCTCTACGCCTACGACAATATATGATCGCTACCACGCTGCTGCGCATTCTTCCATGTCCGGGAGGGCGCGAGATCGCAACGACCGGGTCCTTCACTCCTACTGTTTCTTGTTGTCCAATTTCTTCGCAGCCTTCTCGACCTCCTCCTCATTCCAGCCAGGGCCAAAGATCGAGGGTATGAACCTTCCAACGCGCTCTTGGTACAGCTTGTACTGCGGATACTTTCCACTGCTGATCCACTCTGTGATCGGCGTGCTGCCAGCGAAGACCAGGATGTAATTGATGACACCCACACACGTGTAGTTCCACAGCGTCTCGCTCTTGAAGCATCCCCACTGGTAGAGCACAATCCAGATCAATTGCTCGGCCGCGAAGTTGGGATGGCGACTATGTTTCCAAAGTCCGGTGGTGTTGAAGCCGCGTTCGATCTGAGCGCGAGTCCATCCTTCAGGCACCTTGGCAGTCTTTGCATATTCCGCCTTGGCCTGGTGATATGTCCATTGTTGCCCATCTGCGAAGTATTCGAACACCACGAGCGCCACGAGCAGTCGGGAGAAGACCTGATCAAAAGCGGCGATCTCTGGCCTGAGTTGAGAGGTCAGAAGTAGGACGTAGGTAGGGAGAGTGACCGCCCAGAGGAGCACCTGCCAGAGATTAGATTTCATTCATCGGACCGAGAATAGCGGGAATACGCACCAATTGTACTGTGGAGATGAAAAAAATGTTCAGTAGCAGAAATCCGAAAGATCCAATGTACTTCTTGATCAACTCCCATCGGTAGTCCTCGCTTCCAATCTCGTAGCCACCCTTCCGCCAGTAGTTGTACGTGAGTCGCACCGACCACGCAATGCTGAACACAGCCACGCTGTTCAGTCGCTCCGTCTCGAGGCCGTTCGCGCGCGCCCAGAAAGCGTAGTGAAGATTGAAAAAAGCCGGTAGAATAGACCAAACGCGATCGACCTGGCTGTAGTTCTTGTTGATCTCAGCAACGATGAAGAAGACTGGCATCATGGCGATTGAGAGGCCAAGGCCAGACATTGCGGGATTGGTGTTGAGATAGATGTCCTTCAAAGCTCCCAGGTCGCCAATGGACGCCCATATCTGTTGCGGCAGCGCGTACAGCTGTGGTAGGAATGGCTCGAATGAGGTAGAGTATTGTCCGCACTCGACGAGCGTTTTCACGCTGGGCAGCGCCATACCTGAAGCTGCTGGTATGAGCATTTTAGCGAGCGCTGTCCGGGGCTCCTGAGGTTTTGGCTTGTGAGGTCCGCGAGGATCGAAAGTTGTGAGGGTAAATCGCGCTGATCAACAAGGGGAGCTACCTGTTATACCTTGCCCAAGAAATTCGCGCGTCATCGAAATTGTCAAAGAACGTGGAGAGAGCTAGCGCCAGACAAAGACATCATCATCATTTCGCACCCACCTCGACCTTGTCACAATGCGTTGAGAGATCATTGTCCAGCCTGAGCATGCGCTCGTCTATTACACGACTACCAGCCAAATGCCTCTGGCGAAGCGGTAGAACAGCCACGACGGCGACCCGCACCTACGCCGTCCAAGCTCCCGGAGCTCCAACGATCGAAGTCTTCGAGAACCGGACGAAATGGCTGCAAAAGGAGCGAGCCGCTGCGAACTTCAGCCAAAGTCGTCAAGTGGACTACATTCGCGATGAAGTGGCCGCGCGACTCTGCGACCGCGTTCTCGACATCAACCGGAACTTTCCCAAGGTGCTGGACTTCGGCGCCAATGCCTGCAACATTGCTCGCATCCTTACGAGGCCAGACCCAGATCCAGAGTCCGCGAAACCTTCAGTCGAACCCATCAGCAAGAAGATTGGGAGCATAATATGTGCGGACACAAGTTCGGCAATGCTGTACAGAGATCAGGATGAGCCGTTCAACAAGGAGATCAACATCACACGAGAGGTGCTCCGAAGTCCTGAGTACGTACCACACGAGGCGAATACCTTCGACCTGGCTCTATCATCTCTATCAATGCACTGGATCAACGACCTACCGTCGGTGTTGGCGCAGATCAACAACTGTCTCAAACCTGATGCTCCTCTAATCGCAGCCATGAGTGGAGGAGACAGCTTGTTCGAGCTGCGAGGATCACTACAACTGGCAGAGCAAGAAAGACTTGGAGGAATTGGCACACACATCTCCCCTTTGGCAGACGTACGAGACGTGGGAAACCTTCTCTCGCGTGCTGGGTTCAAGTTGCTCACGGTTGATGTCGATGACATTATAGTCGACTACCCCAACATTTTCGCGCTCATGTCTGACCTTCAGGCGATGGGCGAGGCGAATGCGGCACTGAGACGTGAGCCCGGAGGCATTAGCAAGGACGTTCTGTTGGCGACGGAGTCCATCTACCGAGAGATGTACGGCGAGCAGCAGGAAGATGGCTCGATCACGATTCCTGCCACGTTCCGAACGATCTATATGATCGGCTGGAAAGAGAGTGCAGACACGCCGCAGCCGCTGGAGAGAGGTAGTGGAGATGTCAACCTGAAGGATCTTTTTGGTGGTGGTGGCGGCCAGTAGAGCGGTTCGTGCAGCCTTGCTCATGATACAATCATGGACGTAGATCTCCGACAAATGCATGCCCTTCATACATCGAGCTTTGCTTGCTAGGCCGAACTTTTCTTCATTCATTGCAGGTGTTCTCATGTGAAAGTGGGCGAACTCACTAATTCATGCCTGAGGCACCACTAGGGTCTAATGTCAGGGTAGGAGCGACGCCCCGCGAGCTCTCCCCATTCCGCATAAACGCGCCCATCTCACAAACAATTTATCTCACCTTCACACTTCCATCGACATACCACTATCCTGTGACCCCTCCACCTCCCGTCACAACAACGATGAGCGCCTACAGCAAGCAGAAGAACGAGGAGCTAGCGACGCTTTGCAAGCAGCGTGGCTTGCCTCACACCGGAAAGAAGGCGGATCTGGTCAAACGTCTGGAGGAGCATGATGCACAGGACGCTTCAGGATCCACGACTGCAAAGCCCGCTGCGAATGACGACGAAATCGATTGGGACGACGAGACTGCGACTGATGCCGCAAAGGCCGCAACAAACCAAGCTTCCGCCAACGCGATCGCAGCTGGAGGGGTCGGCGAGGTTGCCAACCCACTTGCGGTACCGAACCAGGAAGCTGCAATCGATCCTTCTACCACCAATGACTTGACTGTCGTCGCGCCCGAGCAGAAGGAAGACGAGGCTGATGAGGCGTCGAAGATGGCACAACGCACACTTGCGACGGAGATTGAGAAGCGCAAAGCACGCGCACGCAAGTTTGGAATGCCCGAGGACAGCGAAGAGATCAAAGCATTGGAGCGATCGTTGAGGTTCGGAGGAACAGACTTGCCCGGCCTGTTGAACAAGGCTCTCCCAGAGAAGTCAGAGAAGAAGCGCGGCAGGGAAGGCGCAGAGCATGATGGAGGCATTCGAAAAGCAAGCAGAGGCAGGCAAGGGCCGGCTCAGAAGGCCAAGCCGACCACAGCGAAGGGCGAAACACCGAAAGCTGCGAATGGCAGTGCCGGAGCTGCGGGTGGTTTCCCGTCTTGGATGACCGACAAAGATCGAGAGGCCGCTGAGCGACGGAAGGCCAAGTTTTCCGCAGCGACCTAGACAGAGGGTCGAGCGCGCGATGTTACGATCGATTTGCATGGATGAAAGCCCGAATTCAAGAGTGCACGCAGCACGTTGGTCATTTCAGAGCGAACTTCGAATACCACTACTGAAGCGAAACAGCCAACAGCTCTCAACCGTGTTCCAGACTCGCGTTCATCGTCTATCGGAGAACTATCTTGTATCTACTCGAGCTTCTACCGCCAACTTTGCGCGCGCTTCTTCCGCGCCCGCAGCCACGATAACAAGTCCCAGCCTGCAGCTCACAGCTTGGAAGGCTTGACTTTGGCGCTCCACACCTGCACCTCAGGTGTCTGGTCATACTTGCCAGGCGGAAAGAATTCAGGACCGAGCAGTTTCTTTGCTACCTTGCCGGTCGGCGACTTTGGGAGCTCCCCTGCTATTACACGCAAGATCGTTGGCATCTTGTATGATGCAATCTTGGAGCGAAGATCCTGCCGTAACCTTTCAATAGTAAGGTCTGTGAGGAGATGCTGACGGTCTTCAGGCGTCATGTCACCTTCGTTTTTCAAGCACACCGCAGCGCCCACTCGTTCTCCGTATTCAAGATCGGGCACTCCCACGACCATCACCTCTGCGATATACGGCAAGGAGAGTATCTCACGCTCAATGTCAAGAGCACTCAACTTATAGCCACCGCTTTTGATGATGTCGACGCTGGCTCGGCCCATGATGAAGTAGTACTCGCCCTCCCTCCGAGCAATGTCGCCAGTCTTGTAGTACCCATCGGCGGTGTGACACGATGCCGTGGCCTCGGGGTCGAATATGTACTTGGAGAACATGCCTGGAGACTTCACCAAGATTTCTCCTTGGTCGCCCTCGGAGAGCTTGACATCGCAGCCGGCGAAGAGATTTCCCACGGAGCCGTCTGGGACATTCTGATCATGCAGATGGACCTTGAACACCGCCCCAATCTCGGACGCGCCGTACCTTTGCACGATCGAACGGCCAAGTATCGATGCCCAAAAGTCTGCTATTGGCTTTGGCAATGCTGACGTTCCGCAGAGACAAGCACGAAGCTTCCTGGCGCCGTCGATGTATTCTTGCATACTCTGCCGTGCAGAGAGATTCTGGAACCACCTCTGCATGCGCATGTAGATAGTCGGGACGCCGGAGAAGAATGTGATGCCACCTTTGCGCCACCGTTCCCAGATCCACTCCGGATCGAAGCTGCCACTTTTGAACTCGAGCGTTGCTCCACCGACGAGGAACGGGAAGAACATGATGCCAATGCCAGTGGCGTGGTGAACGGGCAAAACGTGAAGGAGAACGTCGTCCTGTGTGATTCGAAAGTGGTCCACAACGGCCAACGCTTCATCGTGGACAAAGGCTCGGCGCATGACGGCTCCTTTTGGTTTGCCCGTTGTGCCGGAGGTGAAAATGACAACGCCCGGCGCGCTGTCGTCCAGGTAGAGGTCTGAGGATACCAGAATGTCGGTATGGTGAAGTGCGGGAGTTTTCAGCGAGGGCGCAACAGGTACGCATACAAAGGAACTGTTGGCATCCTGATTCTTTACCAGCTTCTCCAACGTCAAGCCCAGTCGTAACGCTCCATCCGAAACCAGAACTGCGACAGCTTTCGACTTGGTTGCAAAATACAGAGCTTCTTCTGGAGGCAGTACGACAGTCATTGGCACCACAGCCGCGCCCAGAGCAAGCGCTGCGAGGATAGCCACCGTGAATTCATAGCCTCCTGGCGCGAGAATAGCGATATAGACCTCCTCGCGTTGATCGAGGGCCGTTCGTGCGCTTTCACTCAGGTTCTCCCAGACCCGCTCGCGATAAGCTAGGACGTCAGAGAGAAGCTGAACATGCGTGGCTTCGACGCCTGTGTTGTCGTCGCGGACACATAGTCTTGGCGGTGTAATATGCGCAAATCGCACCAGCCGATTGAAGAGAGGATGACATGGGAAGATGTTGCGTCCGGTGTGCTTCGGCACGTGGAGCGTTCGATCATCGTAAGTCGTCATGTTGCCGTGGTCATTCAAGATTATTGACAGTGGCTGGATGTCGCTCTTCAATACAATGCTTGGATGTGGCTCGTATGTGCTGCTCGAGTTGATGACGACCCGCTCGAGCTTGCGAAAGATGGTCTCGATTGATGGCCAGTCTGAAGGCATTCGGGCAATGATCTTTACATCATCAGGTTCGTATGGTCGGTCATCGGACTGAGCGATCTCCGTGCGATATGGACTGTTCTCAACATGGAATTTTTGACCAGCCACCGATAGTGGTGTATGTTCTTCAGGATGCCGTCCAAGGATCATGCACCCGAAGTCGGTCGCCCGGTCGTCGCCGGCGTCGATTCGCCGTGGGGTAAATTCATGGGGAAGTGGAGGGATCCGCGGCAAACAAGCTGCGTTATCTCCGTCTCCGACCTCACTTCGGCACGCCTAACCGGTGGTCGCCCAATTGATGCCGAGGATGTGGATATATCTCAATGTCATGACTTTGAGAGTTGGAGCAATATCGCGCATCTCGACAGCATCTCAAGTCCCTCTTCAAACGCCTACATCGAAGCTGGAGAAGGCCGGATCGATCTGATTGAGACTCATTCTCTTGACCGCCACCATGCCGGACTTTTCGGACAACCTGAAGCCCGCATCTCCAACTGGACCAGAGATTCTGAGTCAGGAGAGAGAGCACTCGAATGTTCCCGTCGATGAGCTCGCACAGCATCTCTTGTCTCGCAACGACTTCCTCAAGCGTCAAGAGCGTATCATACCAATCCTCGAGAAGGAGCGTGTCTTCAGCAAAGCGAAGCAACAGAATCTCTCCCGCCCTGATCGATATCAGCTGGGTCTAGCTCGCGCCAAACAACTTCGCCGCCTTGCGGACAAGCACTCGTGGGATGAGGAAGACCAATCGATGTCGAAGTACCTCGTCGATGATGTGTCGCCGTTCATGGTTCACGATTCCATGTTTCCACAAACAGTCAAGGAACAAGGGAGTGAGGAGCAGCGAGCGTACTGGATGCCAAAGATTGAGAGATGGGAGGCAATTGGGTGTTATGCACAGTGAGTTGCATCTCTTTGATCTTCGTAATGTTCCACTACTGACATCTTGTAGGACCGAGCTTGGTCATGGTAGCAATGTCCGCGGTATCGAGTGCAAAGCAACATGGGATCCTAAGGCGAAGGAGTTTGTCATTCACAGTCCTTCATTGACAGCCTCAAAGTGGTGGAACGGAAGTATGGGCAGGACTGCCAATACGGCCATCGTTGTCGCTCAATTGTACGTGCCGAAGACTGCCGACTCAACAGAGCTTGTCCATCATGGACCCCACACCTTTATCGTTCAGATTCGAGATCTGAAGACCCACAAGCCACTGGAAGGCATTGTCGTCGGCGATATTGGAGTCAAGTACGGATATGCTCCAATGGACAATGGCTACATGCTGTTCAACAACTTCCGCGTACCTCACTCGGCTATGCTGTCGAATTACTCAAGCATCGACTACAACAACTGCACATACACCAAGCCTGCAAACCCAGCTGTGGTGTACGGCAGTCTGACTTACGTCCGAGCAACGATCATCATGCACGCACGATTGATCATCGCCAGAGCCGTCACCATTGCTGTGCGGTATTCCACCGTCAGACGCCAATTTCAAGACAAAGATACCAGCGACAAGCATGCCCCGGAACTTTCAGTACTGGACTATCCCACCGTGCAAATCCGAATCCTTCCACTTCTTGCCACAGCATTCGCACTGCACTACACTGGAGAGGCTATGCACAATCTCTACTCCAACACAAGAGCACAAATTGAAAAGGGCGACTTCAGCAGGCTGGCCGTTCTGCACGCACAATCTTCAGGTCTGAAAAGTCTGTGCACCGAGCTCGCAGCCAATAGTATAGAGACCTGCCGACGAGCCATGGGAGGACACGGTTTCGGTGGTGGCAGTGGCTACATCCAGCTAAACAGCGACTACCTTTCGAAGCCCACAGTCGAGGGAGACAACTGGATGATCACGCAGCAGACGGCAAGGTTCCTCCTCAAACGTATGCAAGCTGCCGTTGCAGGCAAAGGTAAGGCCGAGGATGAAATCGAGCAGTCATGTCGAGACTGGCTCAGCGAGCGACAGCAGAGTCCCGCACCGTATCGAATCTTCCAGAGCGACGAAGAGATCGTCAAGGCGTTCCACCGTCGATCTCGAGACATCACCTACCGTGCTTACGTGGACCGTCATGAGAAGAAGCGCAACTGGAATGCGATGCTTCTTCAGCTGCGCAAGGTCAGCCACGCTGAATCTCAGTCGATTTTGGTGACGAACTTCTACGAGGCCATGTCTCAAGCAGACTTGTCATCCACCTTAAGAGAGCACCTCAAAGTACAGTTCCGACTGTTCGCTTTCTACACAATGGACAGCGAAGCTCGCGACTTTGTTAAAGCACGAGCTGCCTCCGACGAGGATGTGGATGAGCTGCCGTCGAAGATCCAAGACCTCATGGCTGAGATTCGACCACACGCTGTTCGCCTCGTGGATTCTTGGAAGATTCCGGACTACCTGCTGGACTCCGCACTTGGGAGATCGGATGGCAAGGTCTATGAGGATCTCTTCAACCGAGCTCATAGGCTCAATCCGCTCAACGAGACGACTTTTAATCCGTACTTCCAGCACGATGAGCTTGTGATGGGAGGAGGAAAGGCTAGTTTAGACAACATTTTGGCGAAGCTGTAGACTGCGTCTGGTCTTCTTGTATTGACAATTGTTGAATGGACTGTCATTTCGGGTTCTGATCTTGTCAATGTGACATTCCCGATCGTCTCCGGGCATCTGCCTTGAGTTGAGCTGCCCAAGCTGCCGTCATGTTCACCAGGGTTTTAGAGCTACGGTTCTTTTTGAGCGGCACTGCTTGATGGCCTTCAAGAAAATTACTGAGGGTCTCTTGCAGAACCACGCACTGACTTTAGACGTACTCCCTGGCCTGCACAGCTGACAGCCGGACTTTCGTGCGCGCACCATGATGGCTGCTATTCCTCTGAAGCCGCATTTGTCAATGTTTGAACGATCTTCAATGTTGCGTGCAAAATCGGTAACCATTGAGCTCAACCTTCGACCTCGACAGCCCGTGGACCGTCAGCGTCCGGAAGCCAGCCCTTTGGCCTCTCAGCGCCGCGCACCACCAGTCCGTACCTGTACAGACACAAATCAGTATACTACCAGCCAGCTTGACAGGCGACATCACTCACAATGACCGCTCCACTTTCTCCACGCTCTGCCGCATGACCTCCATCTTCTTCTCCGAGTCCTTGGCGAACGGTCCGTATCCAGCATTGAACGCTTCAAGAGCAGACCGCAAAGCACGCATATCATTCAGCACACTTCGTTCGCTCCCAACAGACGCCACGTCAGTCATCGCTTCCTCCTCATCGTCGTCCTTGATCATCGGCAAGGAACCACTAGTAGCCATGGCCGTGATCGAGAAACGCATGAGCTCTCCCGTCATGTCGTAGATACCGAGCAAGTAGTCTTCCGGGCTCAACTCCACTCCAGGTCCTTCGGGATCGAGACTTCGCATCAGGGCGACTGATTCTTCGTAGGTGAGGAGTTTGGCTGTGGTGAGATAGTGCTGGAAAGAGGCTGCTTCCATCCACTCCTGGCATCCGCCGCTGATCTGTCGGGCATAGCGGTGGGCGTTGAGTCCTTGGAGATCTCGCGAGACTGATGCAAATCGTTCGGAGATAATGTCGTAGTATTGCTGGTTGCTTTTGACGACATGTTCCGGTAGAGGCTGCTTCACGGCGCGGATACTGTACGATTGATGAGCCGCAGACTAGGAAAAGTTTTGCATCAGTCTTTACCGCTGAAGTGTGAATATGCTGAATATTCCGTCAGCAGTGCGATTCTAGGTTGCTCGATTTGTAGTCTCACATCTTCTTCGAAGCCGCCGTAATGTCTCTCGATGCTTTGATGATCCTCTCTCTGCGATCGTGATGTTGGTCGAGCTCGGAACGAAACTGGTCGAACAACGGCATGAATGGCGACGCAGCGCCCGGTGCTGTATTGGCCTGCATTTCGGCGTGCGATCGCTTGTTGGACATTGATGTCGTTGCAGTGAAGCACAAATCGTGATTGTCAGAGTTGTGCGTGCAATCAAAACGACGGGAGACGAATGGAACGTCGAGACTGCTGACTACACCATCGGAAAGTCATGGGACAGGCCTTCGAACGTAACTATACCTGAAGAGACATACTCTGTTACCTATGAAGACTACACGTTTTAGACGACGTTACTATGGAGAATCTCAGGATACGACTCTGCTATACGACAGCAGTGGAGTGACGACCAGTGGTCATCGGTGATGGTTAGATTTCCAAATGAACAAGACAAGCTTTACGCAACGAGGATTTGGACTTCTCCGCTCAATATGTGTGCGAAGCATACATTGCAGAGGTGAGAGCGAGGTGCAAATACTGGCAGAGTCGACTCGTTGAAGATGCTGGCCCAGATGAACCCTCGTCAGATCAGCAGGCTTTGGCATTGGTATCGTAGAAGCATCAATTCGTGTCCCATAACTGACAGACATCCGCGCTTGAGTCAATCGTAGCTTGTTGAGAGTCTTTGAGCAGTTCTCGGGCGCAGTCCTTCGCTAGACGCACGCAAAAGCGCTGGCATAGCTCACGCTACTGTCAGAGACCCTCTTCACTTCGCTACTCCGCTCATACCGCACGAACTTGAAGGCACCAATGCCTTGCGTAGCAGCTCCTTTCCTTACCTCCTCAACAGCGGCCATCATGACACCGATCGGGTGCCGGCCACACACCGTGTTGCCGGTATCTTCGAGCTGTCCAAGCCATTCGTCGTGATTGCCAGACTCGCAAGCGCCCATGCTCTCGAAGTCGACTTCTTTGATCGAGTCGTGGATGGCGGGCTCCTTCGGAGATCTCGACGATGAGGTCAGGTCGACAGCCGCACCAGTCGATGGTCGGTAATATGTGTAGCGGAAGCGAAGTCCCCAGTGAGCAAAGTCCGAAGATATGACGAATGCATTGCTGGGATCGGCTAGATAAGGGGCCAACAGGCGTCCAAGGGCCTTTTCGGTTGAAGGTGAAGTGTTGCCAATCATGAGAGGTACCAGGGGAGGAAAGTGTGCTGAGTCTTCACCGAAGGTTCTGCAGAATATCAGTACAATGCAATGGACCGTCGGCCTGAGTAGCTTCACCTTGACAGCATCTTGTAAATGTAGGGAAGATGCATCTCTAAGCTGTGTTCTTGCTCATCTACAGATTGTGACATCCACTCGAAGACTCCGGTTGCGTGCAACTCTGCCGTGGTATCGCGGTCGACAGTCAAGTTGCCGATTGGCGTAGCATACTGGGTGCATCGCGACAGTGCAGCTTTGGTAAGGTAGTGGTGGTGCGAGGGTCCGAGTAGGAAGACCTTCTTCCTGTTGCTGTTAGCATGAAACGGAAGCAATGCTCGAAGCGAAAGAGCAGTCCCCTCGACATTGTCTTGTAGACTGTTTTCTGAAGCTCTAGTCTGCAGATGTGTGGCATACTCACGCTTTGGAGACGTCCCATGCCTTGTAGGCCCACGCTGCAGCCGGGCCGGAGTACGAGTAGCCAGCATGGCTGCAAATCGGTTTAGCAGTCTGGGAGCGGCATTCTGATATCGATTGTTTGAACCCACGGTGCAATGATCATGCGGGCGCCAGGCACGGGCAACTGCTGTACTTGCTCGCCTTCGGATTTTGGGCCGATACAGGACACTGGCGCATCGACTGCTGCGAGCCAGCCATCAAGCTCGGCATTCAGCTTCGATGAAGAGTCTGAGTACCATGAGCCAGCATGACTGCAGTCACGAATGGTCTGTCCCTTCGACATGCTCTCGGAACGCAGAGGAGAAAGAGTTTTCGATGTGTTGGCAGAGTGCCGTCGATGGACTTCGATGGCAAGCTGGAGAGCTGAGGTGGAGAAGCCGTGCCCTGCTCACAATGACGAGAATCCAACGCGTCGCGTCTCACATGTGAGCTGCACTTCCACTTCTTCCAACACATCCAACATCATTCCCAACACATATTGATCCCGATACACAGCAGCTATCTCCGCAATGGCTCTCAAACGCAAACGATCTTCGCCGGCCTTTTCATCGCCCTCCTCAGACGACTCCGAAGCAACGACACAGTCCAGTCCAATGGGCTTCTTCTATCAACAAAGCAAACCAGTACAACCACTCTTCCACAAACCGACGTGGTCTTTTCCGACATACGACGATCAAGCATCAATACATCTCAATAGTCGGACACGGAAGAGACACAGAGACAACAGACCTGACGAGGAGTCAATATATGGTGCGTCCGAGGGCTATGATGCTATGACTATGAGATGATTGTATTTGCTGATACGTTTTCGTGTAGCGAGCACGATCAACAAGCTCTACGATGCTCAACGGCAGCATCCTCATGCTTCGCCAGTTTACTCGGAGACGAATACGATGAAATCGACCAGCACCGAACCAGCGCAACGCACTACATTGCACTCCTTTTGGCGAATACCCAAGGCTCCAGCGACAGCACCGATGGCGTTGGAGGTTACTGAAAGAACCATGGGGGACATGGAGACTTTATGCGAGGACTGCGACAAATCACTAAGACATACCGATGCGATGGACATTGACGAACAGTCTCTGGAAGAAGAGACGAGTTGCCAGCATTGCAGCCGGAGGGTTTGCGATACTTGTGCAGTGCTAGGCGACGTTCGCGTGTGTTTGCCGTGTGCAAGTGGCGGACAGTGCTGATTATGCCTTTCACTCCCGCGGAATCAATGGACATCACGAATCGATGACAGTCGCGAAGAGGTCTTCTTCACCACCTGTTTGCTGCTCAGGTACTTACCACAGTTTCGACATAGCGTGTCGCGTTTTGAGAATGTGAGTGTCTCGAACACGAGAGCAGAAGGCAGGACGATTGCAAGCGTTACGAGCGAGCAATATACATATATTGTGCACGATTCCCACCACTTTATCATGGATGTTGTAACGCCTGTGACAATAGGTCGTTTGGTGTAGTGGTTAGTACGACGTGTTTGGTGCTCCACCAGTGCTGTTCGCTGATTCCTTACCCGTAGGCTATCACGTTTCCTTTACAATAAATCGGAAAAGGCCGCGAGTTCGATCCTCGCAATGACCTGAGTCTTTTTGCCACTTTTGTGCCTGGGGCTGCTTCTCTTTTCTGGACTTTGCTAGCAGGTCGAAGACCGAAATTAGTTTTGATTGAAGACTCAGCAGGTATTTTGAACGGATGGCAACAAGTGCCGATGCCTCCTGGATATCACATGCTGTGGACGTCAGCAATGATTATTCAACTGAGTCTCGCCTCGGTCAAGAGTAGTAAATTCCTTGGGCCATTTCACCTTAATCCACCTGAGAACTTACCATTTAAGTTTGCATGCCACACAACACAACATGGCAAAGTCAGTCTTGATCACCGGCTGCTCACCAGGAGGCATTGGCCATTCCCTCGCCCGAGAGTTCAAGTCGAGAGGCTTCCGAGTCTTCGCCACGGCGCGAAAGGCAGAGACGATATCCGACCTCGCTGCGCTGGGCATTGAGACGCTTTCGCTAGAAGTGACCGAAGAGAAGAGCATTCAGGCACTTCACGATGAGATCGTCTCTCGGACGAACAATTCTCTCGATTATTTGGTGAACAATGCCGGCAGGAATTGTAGGTCGCCGTGTTTGACGATGCCGACGCAATGCTAATAAGCAATCGTCACAGACACTGTCCCGGCCGCACACGTTGACATGGAGGAGGTACGCACTGAAAGCAGTTTATCTATGTCTATCCACGATCTGACAGACGGCATTAGATTCGCCTGACCTACGAAACCAACGTCTTCGCCGTCATGCGGTTGTGCCAAATCTTCACGCCTCTCTTGATCAGCGCAAAGGGAGCTATTGTCCAAATCGGGAGTGTCGCAGGCATTATTCCCTACGTCTTTGGCTCTGTCTACAACTCCACAAAAGCCGCTCTACACAGCTACAGCAACACACTCCGAGTCGAGCTGGCACCTTTCGACGTGCGTGTCGTCACCGTCGTGACTGGAGGTGTCAGATCCAACATTGCGAGGACCGAACGAAAGCTTCCACGAGACTCGATATACCTGCCTATCGAAGAGGACTACAACAAGCGTCTCACCCATAGTCAGGCGTCCGGCATTCCCAACGAGCAGTACGCCGCGAGTGTTGTCAGGCAGCTTTTGGCGAGTCCTAAGAAGGATCATATTTGGGAGGGAGGCAAGTCGTGGTTGGTTTGGTTCATGAGCTCTTACTTTCCGAGGTGGATTCAGGATGTGGTAATGACCAGGATGTTCCAGTTGTGGAAATTGAGAGGCACGGTGTCGAAGAAGCTACAGTAGTTGCATCGTCGTGGGAGTGCGATGGTAGTGTTCGAATCAATTCTGTATTACGACATTCCCGCGCGTGAGTACAGTCGAGCAGACGCCACAGATTAGAATCTCATAGCTTCAAGTGGAACTCTGTACAATTCCTATCAAACAGCCTTTCTACCTTCGTCCACGCCATAGCTCCTGAGCGGCGGCAAATATCCGCCCTTGACCTTTGCTCTCACTGTCTTCAAGAGCACTCCGTACCTCGCCGAAACCACCCTTCGGCTGCCCGGCCTCTTGTTTCTGCTTATTCTCGATCGACCTCTTCTCTGCTTCAGTCAGGTTCATCCTCTCAGCAGTCTTGCTCTGCATCAAGCGATTCCTCATCTTCCTCAGCTCCTGCTCCTCCTCATCACGAATCTCCAGTTCTCTCAACCATGCCTCATGCTTCTCCTTAGTCTTCTTCTCCTCCACCAAGCCGTCGTACTGCTTGCGCTTCTTCCTGTCGCCCTCCCAGTATGCCGATCCGGCAATCATAGCCAGCAGAGTGAAACCTTGTGCGTAGATACGGCGACGGAACATGCGGTTCGTCCTATACCTGTCGCCGGATTTAATCGAGCGAGTACTACCAGTCCTGTCAGCTCGAAGTCCAACATGAAGGCTACAGAGCTACTCACGCCTCGAACAGAGCCCAACATGTCAATGCGCATCCCAGCGGAATCAGCGGTTCCTCCAGCAACTTTCTCTTGAATTTGGCAAGTCTAGACTCTTCGTAGAAATCCTCGTTGCCGTCGAATGAAGAAGGCGGCGGCGCCGTGTTGATGTTGCCGGGTACTGACATGATCTCGTAGTCGCGTGCTCGGTCGATGTGGATGGCAATCGGTCGTATCGAATATGGCGATAGCCCCGACGATGGGTCGAAGGAGATGTGTGCGGCGTCTTTGCTTTCTTGCTGTTCCAGCGGTGGAGTATGTAGGTGGTGTTATCGTTGTAACTGTAGCTACCAGGCCGAGCTCACGTCAAAAGTGATGATGTCTTTGCGCATGTTTGAGGGGACCAGATTTATGCATAAATTGGTAGAGCGGCTCAAATGGCCCAC